>JANHFL010007244.1:58894-75051 GCA_032468155.1 Oxyrhabdium leporinum | reverse complement strand
CCAAAAGAATTCAAAGATCCACCTCTTTACCATCATCATACATCACATTCCCCAATCAAAGCTTATACCCATCATCCATCATCCATCTTGTCTCTCCTCTTCCAGGTGCTAACTAAGATGGCCTTGAAACAGTTACCAAGAATGTTGTTATGTCTAAATTATCTTCTAAGTACATGAGAAAATAAAACCCCCTTTTTTCCCATACACTTTATTGTGGCAGCTTGCAGAGGCCTCGCAATTACGGCTTCCAAAGCTGACACCCAGGCTATGGGAAAGAATGATGTGGACACCCTATAAAAAGTCCATACAAAGTATGCAATTTCTATGTTCTCTTTTTTAAAAAATGGAAAATTGTGCAGATTACACTTTGGTGAATAACTGTTGGAAAACACCCAGCCAGACAGGGAGGAGGGCTCAAGTGTGAAACTAGCCTAGAATTGCTGCGCAGCTGCAACAGATCCAAAACTGCCCCTCCCCGCAAGCTCCATAGAACCTTCTCTCTCTGTTCTCAAGGGAGGGACAGCAATCTGAGGAGATCCCTGTATTATAGGCAGAATACAATTAAGTAGTTAGCTCGAACTCTACATGTGTGGCTCTGGTTGCTTGCATCTTACAATAGCATGTAGATCCCCACTGACCTTGTTCAAAATGAAGTCAAAGTGAATTATTATCAATGTAATACTTGGACATGATTCATTTTAATTTTATTTTGCTCTGAATCAGGCTCATAGGCTGATTATGACAAATCCTGTTGGCTTTTCCTGTTGATTCTAGCTTGCTTTGTCTCATGATGTTCCTTAATCAAAATTAGGTGTAGCCTCAGAGTAGAAGAAAGGAGATAAGCTCAAGGCATAACAAATCCATTCTTTTGTTTGCCTGTGTCAGTTAAACCCTCTACAACCCTGCCTCTTGATTGAGGAAGTTTGGAAAATGGGCAGGAGAGGACTAGTGACATGGATTCTGTTTAGTTTGCATCCCAGTTAGTCCCTGTTTCCAGAGCAAGTACATATGCCAGTTATTAAAGCAAAACATAGATCAATGTTTTTATTAAACCTCAGCAAAAGTAAAAAAAAACAGTTAACTGGCAAAAGAAGAACAAAAGCAGGGGGTGGGGTGAGAGATATAAAGAGGAGATAGGACTTAATAACCATTTACACTGCTTCTTTCTCAAAAGAGCAGCACTTTGCAGGGCCACTGGAAACAATATTGTGGGGAATTAACAGAATAACAGAGTTGGAAGAAACCTTGGAGATCTTCTAGTCCAACCCCTGCTCAGGCAGGAAACTCTGTAAGATTTCAGACAAATGGTTGTCCAATCTCTTCTTTAAAACTTCCAGTGTTGGAGCATTCACAACTTCTAGAGGCAAGTTGCTCAACTGATAAATTGTTCTAACTGTCAGGAAATTTCTTCTTAGTTCTAGGGTGTTTCTCACCTTGATTAATTCCCATCCATTGCTTCTTGTCCTGCCTTCAGGTGCTTTGGAGAACAGGTGCTTTGGAGAACAGGTGCCTTCAGGTGCTTTGGAGTCTCCTTCTTCTTTGTGACAGCCCCTTATATATTGGAACACCCCTAGTCCTTCTTTTCATTAAGCTAGAAATACCCAATTACAGCAACCATTCTCTATATGTTTCAGCCTTCAGTCCCCTAATCATCTTAATCAGCAACCACGAAGGGCTAAGAAGCCTGCAATGGTTCCAACTTCACCCTTTTATGTAGATAACAACAGAAAAATAAAGTGGGATAGGAGGACACCAGGTGATGGAATCCCACAAGGGAAGAGGTTTGGACAATGGGGATGGTGAATCCAGCATTCAAGATCATTTCAAATCAAGCTGGAACTTCAAAAGGGTCTGGGCTCAGTTTGAAAGATGAAGCAGATGAAGCAATCTGTAAGCAGCTTTCCCACTTTCAAGTGGCAGCCTATCACTTTTTCTTTATTCATTTGATTAATATCTCAACTTTCCCAGCAAACAGCCCAACTAAAGAATCTCTAAGACCACCCCCACCCCCACTGACAGGCAAGCCCCTAGAATATAAATTGATAGAAATCTGCACTCCTTACTACTGTGTTTCCCTGGAACTAAGACCTATCCCAAAAATAAGCCCTAGCCTGGCTTTATGCATGCACCTAATATAAGAACTACTCCAAAAAGAAGTCCTAGTGGAGTGGTGAGCATGCACAGGCCAACGGTGTGTGATAGCAACCGCAGCCCACGCAGCACAAGTAAGTTGAGTACTTGTGCAAGCAGCAGGTGGGAGCAGAAGCGGTGGAGGCAGGTGATCCAGACATGCCGCATGGGCCATTGGAAAGCTGAGTGTCAGTGGCTGGAGCACTGGGCAGCAGCGGAAGGCTCATCTTTGCACGATGACAATGGAACAGACAGAGGCAGAGATGCGGGGGGAAAGCAGGTGATCCAGACGCACCATGCAGGCCATGGGAAAGCCAAGTGTCAGTGGGTTAGAGCAGCAGGCAGCTGCAGGAGGCTAATCTTCACATCTCTTGGCTTGCCTGCAGCCTGCATGGTGCATCAGGATTGCCTGCCTTCCGCTCCTTGCCTTCCTCTCTGTGTAGACCCAGAGTGTGCTGGCAAAGGGACCAACAGGCTGTAGCTGCTGCCTGGTACCATTGGTCCCTGAGCATTTGCTGGCTCCTGTGTGCGTACCGGGGACAGCGTGCCCAGCTGGGCTGATCACCCTGAAATTGTGTTTCCCCAAAAATAAGTCCTAGTGTTTATTTTGGGGCCCAAAAGAAAATAAGACCGGGTCTTATTTTTGGGGAAACACAGTACCACTGATGATGTTACCTAGTTTGGTAATGAAGCATTTTCAAGAAAACAACCAAGTTCAGAGAGCACCAAGGACCTCTCATCCCAACTTTATTTGTAAAACTCAAAAGAGGGTCCGCAATGCTCCCTATTTCCTCCACAATAATGCTCTGAGGTGGATTTAGCTAGACAGGATAAATGACCCACCCAAATGACCCACCCATCTTTTGTGCTGAAGGAAAAACTAGAACTCAGCCACCTAGTTTCATCACTGAACCCAACTGGATCTCATTACAGGTAATCCTTGACTTATAACCATTCATTTAACAACTGTTTGAAGTTACAAAAAAAAAGTGATTTTGACCAATCCCCACACTTATGACCATTGCAGCATCCCCACGATCACATGATCAAAATGTGAGTGCTTGGGCAACTGGCATGTATTTACAATGGTTACAGTGTCCCGGGGTCCTGTGATCACCATTTGCGAACTTCCCAGCCAGCTTCTGACAAACAAAGTCAATGGGGGAAGTTGGATTTGCTTAACAACCTCATGATTCACTTAACAGCTGTGGTTAAAAAAGGTTCTACAATTAACAACGTAACAACTGCTTTGCTTAGCAATGGAAGGTCTGCTCCAGATTGTGGTTGCAAGTTGAAGACTACCATGCAACTGGATATTTGTTGGGGGGGCGGGGGAATTCATCTCATTTCATTTGTATCACCTGAGACTGCTCTGGTGGTCTGCCCTGCTCCTCCACCATGTTAAAAAAAAAACCCAGGCAGTTCAAAGCATATTGATTTTTATTATTTTAAAAAGGACTTCAAAGACCCGAGACATTGTCCAAATTTAAGCAGGGAAAATATGAATGGTAGTTAATAAGTTGGTGCAGATCACCATGTACTTAACACACCAAACGAGCAAAATGAATTGACTTCATAAATAGCTTAATCTACTTTTTGTATATTTGACAGGAATAAAATTGCACTTTCAAACAGGGAAAGGCATTGAACTTTGAAACGCACTCATGCACACACACATGGCCATACACAACCCTGAGTGACAGAAAACCAAGCTGCTTTAGGCATTTGTTTATGCAACTATGTAGCAAAGCTCTTTTGGTTAAATACACATTTATTAAATTATGCAACTACATGTTTTAATTATATAATTGCATGTATTCAATCAAATTCCATCATAAGCACATATATTATAATTAAGGCTCATAATGATTGCAAACAAATCATTTTGCGTCTGGGGTTGTTGTTTTTTTTCCACAAGCAGAAATTATTTTTTTTTTCAAATTATGCAGCCCCAAATGACAGGAAATGGCTCCCCATTCACAAGCAAAAATATCCATTTTCTGTGTCTGAAAATGCATGGGCGAAACCCCGAAACCCAGCAAAAGAGGAACAGCAAATAAGCTTGAGGGGGCGGGGGTGAGTATTATGAGCCTCTTGTACTTTTGGGGGGGAAGAATTTTAAAGTATTGCCAATGATTTGGAAACTTAACGTATTTACCTCATCCTCTGCCAAGGTGGACAAGAAATCTTGTTGCTTTTTTTTTTTTCAATAGATAAATATTAACAATCCGGTCTGTGAGAGGTGGGGCTATAATGCTATAGATTGTGTGTGTGTGTGTGTGTGTGTGTGTGTGTGTGTTAAGGGACATCCCGTTGATGATTATGATGACCATTATCATTATCATCATCATCACCATCACATTGTCATTGTCATCATCATTATCATCATCACCATCATCACATTATCACAACCGTAAGTCTAGTGGTAAAATAAGAATAAAATATATAAAGCTTAAAAAAAAAGAGACAAAATTACTGGATTTTCAGATTAGAGTGAGCCGTATAGTACTAGAACAATAGTCAGGTAGTCACGGAAAAGTTAGAAGGAGCAAAACAACCATCAGTTTTCTAGGGCAGATGGTGGGTTGAGACAAAATCAGGAAATCAAAAGTATCCTGACAACGTAAAGTTTCTAGAGTGTGTTCTTAGGATTGATGGGAGGTGAAGTTCAATATCACCTGAAACATTACCATTTGGAGATAAAGACTCATTGCTTATCTCCAAATCGAACAGAATTTCTGGATTTTGTCCAGCCGCAAAGAACAACTCATCCATTTATGAAAAAAAATGTCTTTTATCTTTCATTGGTTGTTGAGCAGGCGATAGTCAGTCATTCCAACGGAAATGAAGCTTTTTTCCCAACTACACCCCACTACTTCCAAAGTGTTTCTAGAGAAACCTCAACAGTTCCAGATTAAAGGTAGATGAAGGACAATGAGAGGCAAAAGAACATTGCATTTTTGAAACTCCACCATCTGGGACATCCTACGAATGGAATTTTGCTCCTACAGGATCCAACCCAAGAGTGTAGCTTTTTTTTTTTAATCTTGATCCACAACTTGAAAATTTTGCTGTACATCTTTCGGTCCTTCCATTGCTCCTTGTTTATTTTTAAAAAAAATAGCAAATGGTATAATCCGGTCATTGGGCGTTATTATATTAGAATATATGGCCCCCTCATTTTAAAAGGCTATCATCCTTTATCTGTGTGCAAAGACAGTTTCTACTTCAGGATACATTGGATTCTTTACTTTTGAGAGGCCAGGAATTCTGTTGTTGTGTGTTTGTTTTTAAGTCATTTCCTATCTATATTCTTAGTTGAGCATCATCAGATTTACCATATGGCTTCCTGGACATCTGAAATAGCATATTTACTCCATCAAAATCATCTGAGGAAAACTGGTCCAACAGCACTCCTGGGTGATGTTAAATACTGTAGGTGTTCTTGCATTTTATCAGCGAAAGCGCCGAAGCCTCTACTTCTTTCTACACTGAAGTGAAATGTGAACCTCTAAGCTGTGGGGAATATTTGTGCCTTTTGCTCCAACCTTCAGCTTTTACAAATGTCAACCGGGCCTTGGTAATAGGAACAGCAGACAATATCATTGCCTCTACAGGAGTCTCTCCAGCCAAATTACTTGCTAATGACGCCTGTCTGGCTCATACATACAAGGTCACCGAGATCCCTTGTTTGTAAAAATTTACTTTGCCCAAAGGGCATTTCACTCCCAGCAACAGGCCCTGTGTACTTGACAGAGCAACCGCATGGCCCACGTGACAATCCTGGAGGAAAACCGAAGCATTTCAGGGAAATGCCTCTTGAACGTTTGCAATGCGTGTTATTGTCTCCCTAATCAAAGATTCCCCTGTCCAGTCTTGATTTTTCACATAATTCATTCCTAAATACCGACGATCGGAACGGCAAATAGAAATACCCAATTATTTCTATTCTTCATATTATTATTTTTTCAGGAAAAGGAAACTTAAAAGGTAATAGGCAATGCAGGTAATCCTCAACGTATGACCACAATCGAGCCCAAAGCTTCTGTTGCTAAGTGAGACATTTGTTAAGTGAATTTTGCCCCATTTTACGACCTTTCTTGCCACAGTCGTTAAGCGAATCACTGCAGTGGTTAAGTTAGTAACACGGTCGTGAGGTGAATCTGGCTTCCCCATCGACTTTGCTTCTCAGAAGTTTGCAACAGGGGATCACATGATCCCAGCACGCCCCCCGCAACCGTCGTAAATATGAGCCAGTTGCCAAGCATCCGAATTTCGATCACGTGACCGTGGGGATGCTACAACTGAGGTAAGTGCGAAAAACGGTCGTAAGAAGTTTGTAATTTCAAATGGTCACTAAATGAACTGTTGTAAGTCAAGGACTATCTGTGCTTTTCCCGGTTATCTTTACAGTCTTTTTTTTTTTTTTAAAGATACCAAACAGTAATCCGGGAAAGCAACGAGTCCGTGTACAAATCAAATAACAAACATGAACCATAAGAGCCCAAGTACTCTGTGGAAATAATGTAGAGTCGTAGCAAAATCCTATACATGTCAAAAGTAGCTCTCGTTGATGTTCATGGGACTTACTTGCAAGTAAGCAGTTATTATAGGACTGCACACTCAATGCACAATCTAAAAGCTTTACTCAAAAGGATGGATTATTCAATGCTGCAAAAAGCTGGAATTTAATAACAGAAAACAATTCAGTAATTATATGATTGGAAGAGGTTAGATTGGTAGTTTCAGTAAATGAGCGGGATTCTTTTGTGGAAGGTAATCCTTGATGTCCTAGTTCCAGTTTGAAAATATAATTAACATTATGATTAATTCAGAAACTTGGTTTATTACCTCAGTGAAACAGGGCCTTCAATTATCTTATCGTCACATTAATTGACTGCCGAGGGTAGTATTGTATAATGCCTTTGTGATTGCAGATTTCACCAAAAAGGTTTGCCCGCAGAAAATTTCCAAATTTTGTGTTGAAATAGGCATTTCAAGATTACTTTCATTTTTTCCTAAACTGTTTTCATTGTTCCACTCCTCTCTTTCTTATTCTAACCTAAGGAATCTCCAAAATCTGGCATCTATTTTGGATGAAGTTCATGGTAAATTAGGATCTTACCGCTGAATCAGGATGCCATTTTTATGTCTTCCTTGTAGTAACTATAATGTGCTGATGAGCTCTATTTCAGATGAGAATTGTTTCCAGGATATGTAACCTGTAGTTATACAGGTAGTTGTTGCTGTCATGCTGAGTGATTGATTGCTCGAACAGACATGCTGTCGACGCTGTACGTCCTCATGGTGGCTTACCAAACAATTAAAACTTCCACAGAATAACCCAAATAAGTAAAGAATAAAACAAGCACAATATATGTCAAAACGAGATCAGCGCTCCAAAATTAAAACATATATATTAAGAACAAACAGCAACCCCTTAGCACTAAACACAATTCAATTAGAATCAACTTCACAATCTCCTTCACACATAACTGGCAGGTAGTCCTCGACTTATGACAGGTTGCTTAGTGACTGTTTGAAGTGACAACACCCCTCCTTCCATTATGACCCAAATTTGAAGTTCTGACAACCGGGGAGGGGAAGGGGGAAGGCAGCAGTCACATGATTACATTTTGAGTTCTGGGCAACCAGCCCTCATTTATGACCATTTGTACCATCCTGTGGTCACATGGCCACGATTTATGATGGGTTCTTTTGCCAGAAACTGATGTCTGTTTCCAGTTTCCAACAAACAAACAGTCATTGCAGACAACGGATTTGGTTAACGACCATTGCAAAAAAGTTCATAAAATCGGGCATCATCCGGTAGCTGCTTAACAATTGGCATGACTCGTGGCCATCATTCTCAACTCAATTACAGTTGTATGTTGAGGACTACCTGAAGATGATCTTGTACTAGATAGATACTGTAGAGTGGTGGTTGGGATGTCTAGGGCGATCGGTTATGAATGTTCCCCGGGGGGACTTTAGCTTATCATCATTTCTCACCACAACCTCTCTCAGATGTCCCTTGTCAGGGGTGGGCTGCACTTCCTCTGGCAAGCGGTTCGCTGGTCACGTGCGCTCGCGTGGCTCGCATGCACCGCTCTGGGGCTCAAATGAAGCTATAGGGAGGCAGCTGATGGATTAAAACAGCTCCAGTGAGTACAGCAGGGGCGGCGCGGAGCTCACCTGGGCAGCGTAGGTGGGGGAAAGGTGGGTTATTTAGAGATAGCTTAGCACAAAAACGGGTGGGTGGGCCCAGCCAGAGATCAGAGCTAGAGGGTCACCCGAACCCCTGCGACCATGCAGCAGCTCACCCCTGTCCCTTGTCCTCAACGAAGAAGGAAGTAACACAATGCCACCTTGAGCTTCTGGCAGAAAATCGGCTATACATCTGATCATGCACTTATGCTAAGAAGAAAACAATTGCTAAAATTTCCAGACAGGGTTCTGGCAGAGATAGCAGAAGACATAGGAAGATATTTTATACGAGGGTGGGCAAGAAGCTGCCAAGACAGTACCACTTAAGATGTTGCGCATTACATATTCGACTTTCAATTTGCACTGGATCTTGACCAAAGTCCTAACATTTTTATTTTATTATTTATTTGCTTGCTTGCTTATTACATTTGTATTCTGCTGCGGTCAAAAGAGCTTCTCAGCATTCGGTTGAAGAACAGCACTCAAATTTGTTTTGTTTGTGACGCTCTCCAGCTGTTCACACCCCACTATAGCTCTGTTGAAAGCTCCTTAAAAAACAGCCTTTCCTTGCTAGCGGTGGAAAACCAATGTTTCCCCTTCCATTTCAACAATGGATGAAATTCATGTTCCAGCAAGTCTCCCCCCTTCGGGGGGGGGCGGCGGCTTTCGGGTTTGTTAGTGTGTGTGTGTGCTTTTCTTCTTCTCATGGAAGGGACCGGCTGCCATTCCCCCTGCCTCCAAGTCCTGTTTTCCCCTGCCCATCATGGGAAGGGTGGGAAATCTTCAAATGCATTTTCGGTGGCTTGCATGCTTGCAACAATCCTTGCGAAAGCCCTAACACACACTTTAAGGTGCCAAGTTGTTCTGTTGCCATGGAGAGATTAAGGCTTTCTGTGCTTTTTTGTGTAATCACCTCGCACTTTCAAAAGCCAATCCTCCATTTTGATTACCCTCTAGCAACCTAACAGGAGGAACATTTTGCAGACTGGGAGATAAATGTACTCAAACACCTGTTGCTATGTGCACTGCGGGGGAGCTAGAGACATTTTTTTTTCCCCCTCGAAGCAAGGGAAATGGGTTTAGTGAACACAGGAATCTTTTTTTTGGGGGGGGGGAGGGGAGGAAGAGTGGTTGGAAGCAGAGAGATTGAGCGCTCACCAACTGGTGATTTTTGCGTTCAGCAGTTGGCCAGCTGACCAGAAATTTGGCTTGAAGTCGCTACCTGCAAAGCTTCAAACGTTCGAGTCTACTGAGGACATATTAAAAGCATTTGTTTTGATCTGCAGATGAGGAGAAATTACACGGAGAAAACACAGGTTGGTGTTGAAGTGTGTAAGGAGTTATTTTTACCCGGAATGGCTGATGGTGTGACAGAGCTCGGTGACATTCGGTGTTCGCCACCCACCACCAACGCCGCCACCCAACCCGTTTGCAATCTTTGTACAATTGACACACACAGGGGAAGGATAGACTCTGCATAGTGTGGAAGGGAAAACACGCTGCGCCCCCACCTTTCCCCGTGCCTTTTCAACAGCCCCTCCCTCCCGCAGGGATGGAGCCAACAAGATCTAAGGCAGAATTTATAGTCCAGCTGGAAGACAGAGAAGTGGGGGAGGGTTTTTTGGTCATCCCTCCCCCCCCCTATGTTTGAGCTGACTGAAATAAAAGTGGTTGGATTTCAGTCTGGCGTGTGTGGGATTTCTGCCTCTAGAAACCTACTGATCCCTTGGGGCAAAAGATGCAGAGGCTGTTCATAGAGGAATCCTGGTTCTGTCAGTATCTCCTTTCCTTGCCTAAAGGACTTATTTGCATGTCTTTACATAATGCGTGTCCTCTTGGTTAGGCTGGTATTCTGAGCATTTCCTCATTTCCTTCCACTATTTCCTCCTCTTGTCTGATTCTCAGGTGTGCTGTGTGACGACCAGCCTGACTCTCTCTCTCTCTCTCTCTCTTCTCTCTCTTTCTCTCTGCTCTCAATTTACAACCATTCATTTAGTGACCATTCAAAGTTACAAAGGCACTGAAAAAAGTGACTTACAACTGGTTTTTGCAATTGTGTCTGTTGTTAATATCCCCACGGTCACGTGATAAAAATTCAGGTGCTTGGCAACTGGCACATACTTAGGACTGCTGCAGGGATTGTGTGATCACCATTTGGGACCTTCCCAGTCAGCGTCCAATAAGCAAAGTCAATGGATGAAGCCAGATTCACTTAACAAGTGATTGACTTAACTGTGATGATTCGCTTAACAACTATAGCAAAAAAGGTCGTACAAGCTGCCATCCCTTTTATCAAGATGGAGTCAGGGGATTGAATGGAGCTGAGAATTTACTGGCAGCATGCCCTTCCTGACACCTGCAGTGAGTCCACCACTTTGTATAGCAAGTGAAATTCTGGCCCAATTCCATTCATACGTTAAGGACCACTTTTAAAGCTTTATCTCCCTGCACAAGAGCCAACCTGAAGAGTACCTCCTTCTAAAAGTTATACTTCTAACTTCATGGTTTCTGTCTCCACACACTTCTTTCTGCTCTGTAAAACTATCCCAAACCACCATCTTCCTTTCGAATCTACTGTACATAGCTGCCATTTATAACCTAGGAAGCTTCTGGAGCAGATCATAAAGCTACTGACTTGCAAAATAACTTTGAAGGGATTCTTGTCAAACTAAATGTATGTCTTGTTTTCATTGGATAGTTTCCGGATCAGATTGTATGAACATCATATATCTTGACTTCACTGAAGCATTTGACAAAGTTCCTCATGACATTCTAGACCACTCTGATTCCTCACGAAGCACTTTGAAGCAGTGTGTAATCATCCTGGGTTCTGCCCACCTTGAAATGCAGAGAACAGGATGACCCAATCAATAGTCACCCTCTCTTTCCAAATCTGACAAAGAGGAGAGACCAAGATGACATCCAATTAGAATTCTGGTTCCTGTGTAACCACCGCTCATAGAATAAGAAAAATCTGCTCAACTCTGTCCAGCCAAAAAATAAATAAATAAATAGCCAGTGCCCTCCTCACACTTTTCTTTCAGGATGTAATCTGCACATTAAGGTTCTGTTGATCTGCAAAAATTAAAACCTGGGTGCTATAATGGGAAGTTATACAAGGGCAGCTAAAAGCATTGTAAACTTGCAAAAGCTGTCTGGCTGTCTTGCTACTATTATTCCATTGCATTTAAAAAGCCCCTATGGTTGTGAAGATAAAACGCTGGGATCGAACTGGTTTTGGACTTTTCTCAATTGTTCGGGTCCGTGTCTACACAATGTCTAGGGCTGTTGGATTGGAGAGGGGAGAAGATAGGACTTTTGCAATAAAAAGAATAGGCTGAACCTCACAAGAGGAAGGATAAATGTTGGCTTGAGGTTTGGAGCCAGAGTGAGACACATGTTTGTGTCAGTGGGGAAACTGTCAAGGTTTACAAGATCTTTAGAGGCTCAGCAACTCAAAAGAAAACCCAGACTGTAGCCTTTAACGTGGTTTTCAGGAAACCGAGAGCAGGGTTGGAAATAAATCACCTCAGCTCCCCAAAACCAATGAGACGGTGAGGCCTGGAAGTGCCCCAAAATAGTCTGAAGTCCTGCTAATGGGAAAGGGAGGAAATGTGAAGAGAGGCAGAAAGGTTTCTTAACATCTTCTCCCCTTTTCTCACATCCCATTCAATCAGGATTGTTAACAATTACCAAACTTTAGGTGCTAAAGTGTTCTAATTGTTTGGCTGGGTTTCAAATAGAAAACATAGTATGACTTTTTGTAGCCAATCGCTACGTTTTAAGTAAAGAAATAGTAGAGCAAATGTGGTTTGGTTCTTAAACCTTCTATTCACAGTTTGTGTTCAGTAGATTGTGTAGTATTGTGTGTAGAGATTGTTTGTATGGGGTGTGGCCATGATTGTTTAAATGAAATGTGTGCATGTGGGTATGTCTGAATAGGAGGTAGTTCCTGAAGTCAGGAAAGTCCGTATTGTCTTCAGTTTGTCAATGGTAGCAATTGTCCCCAAGGACAGACAGTTGGCAATCCCCCATTTAGTAAGAAGAAGACTACCAGTCCTTTGGTAAGCCCAGAGAACATGAAACAAATCAATGGGCAGAAGATCATCAGTCCCTTTGGGATTATAGATTCTTTCAAGGGCAGTTAATTAATGGTTCCCAGGCAGCAGAGGGCAGAAACTGTCAATTGCCAAGAAGATGCTTGGAGAGAAAGGGATGCAAAGAGATTCTCTCTAACCAGCTGATTAAAAAAAACCACTGAAAGAACAGTCCTTTATAGTTCCAAATGGGTGGTGCTGCAGGGTTTGGTTCAAGGCCCCTTTAAAATTCAAAGTTTCTGTGAATGACTTGGAAGACACAATGGAGGAATGCTTGTGAAACTCAGATGATGAGAGTTAGGTAATCCCAATCCACTAAAATAAACTGTATTTTCAACATGATCCAGATAATTTATAGAAAAGGACTAAAATAACCGGGGGAAATTTTAGCAATGAATGCAACAGAAAAAAAATATGAAATGCATAGGTATTGAGATAGGATGGGAGACCTATTTGGCTTGATAATGGCCAGATCCGGTATCCTAAAGTATACTGCTTTAGGAAGAATTCAGCCAAAAATTGAATAGATTTAGAGAAGGACAGGAAGGATAATTAGGGACTGGCAATTCCACTGGGCACGGGGTTTATGTAGCTTTGGAAAAAAGACCACAGAGGGAGGATATGGTGGCATTTATCAAGTACCAGAGGGGGATAATATAAGAGAAGGTTGTAACATTCCAGAGCAGAAGGCACCAATTAATTTCAGGTCAGTTGAGTATTAGGAGAAACTGGCTAACTGTGAGAAGAGTCTGACAACAGACCCAAGGAGGTAAGGGGCTTCCTTTCACTGCAGCCCGCATACAGATTTCTTTGCATACTTTAATCTGGCCTGCTGCACTGAGCAGGGAGATGCACTCCGTGGCCTCCATGGTATTTTCCGTACTATTGCATTCTATAAATACTTGCACTGCACATTTCCAGCATGTCTGGAGGAGCAGTTTTTCTCAGACTTGAAAGGACCATTAAAACAAAAAAAAAACAAAAAACAAAAACAACTACCTCCTTCCTTGAACTTCTCTGCCTTAAGCCTATGATTGCAAATTCTATCTTTGGGTCATCAGGTTTGGAGCTTTTATGTGACCAGGGAGCAACTTCGTGAAATAATTTCATACTTAAGCCTGTCTGTAAGATTTGCTTTGTTTAATAATATACAAGCAAGCGTGGAAGCAAAGAGACCCCCCTACAGCAGGCACAGAGCAGTTGCCTAGCAATTAATCTGTGCACCACCTGAAGGCAGTACAGTAGTCCCAGGCCAACTAACTCCGGTTGAAATTGTCAGCAGTTCTTTTCCTTGATCTCTTTCCCATTCTAAACTGCTGATTCTGTAGGTACATCTGCACAGTATCTTTCAGAAAGGCACCCTGAAACCCTGCAGGTAAACTGTCCATTCAGAAATATCCATTGCCCTGGGAGTGAGTCATTAAGGTTCGGATGCCAGATCTCCAATCAGGCAATTACTTTGCACAGAAGCCGCCGTAAGCCCAGACTCAGTAATTTAAGTGGCCAGCCTGACAACACCATGTACACAAAATTGCAATTCCGTGGGGAGCAAAATAAGGTTTTACACTTAGGTAAGAAAAAGCAAATGTGCAGGTATAGAATAGGTGGCACCTGGCTCAACAGTAAAAACTGTGTGTGTGAGAGAGAGAGCTTGGAGTCCCAGTGGACAATCACTTAAGTATGAGCCAGCCGTGTGCTGCAGCTGCCAAAAAAGCCAACACAGTTCTAGGCTGCATTGACAGAGGGATAGAATCAAGATCAGGCAAAGTGTTAATACCACTTTATAATGCCTTGGTAAGACCACACTAGGAATACTGGATCCAGTTTTGGTCCCCGCAATACAAAGAAGATGTCGAGGGCAGAGAAGAGCAAGGGGGCTGGAGGTTAAAGAGCAACCAAGATGGCTGGAGGCTCTAAGCATATGCTGAATGGTTGCAGGAGTTGGGAGTGTCTAGTCTAACAAAGAGAAGGGCTAGGGGTGACATGATTGCAGTCTGCCAATATTTGAAAGGCTGTCACACAGAAGAGGGGGACAACCTATTTCCAAAGCACTCGAGGGCAGAACCAAAAGTTAACGGATGGAAATGTACCAAGGAAAGATCCAACTTAGAACCAAGGACAAATTTTCTGACAGAACATTCAGTCAATGGAAATGCTTGCCTCCAGAAGTTGTGGGCGCTCCATCCCTGGAGGATTTTAAGAAGACATTGGACTGCCATTTGTGCAGAATGTTTGGCATCTCCTGCCAGAGCAGGGTGTTGGACTAGAAGGCCTTCCAGCTCTGTTATTCTGTATTCTGTACAACAGAAATGCTTTGCAAAGACGCGATCCAAAATATGGACCAAGATTCCAGTAGGCACCAAATTGGATGCTGGGAAAAATGTATATCTAATGGCTGATCCTGAAATGTAGAGTGGTGTTTCTCAAACTGACCCAGACTATGGATCATTAAACAAATGTTCTGAGGAGGCAGAGTTCTTTTAATTAAAAAGAAATGTGTGTTTGCATCTTTAAGAGTGGGGGAGTTCATGCTTTTTCGAAAATAAGGTAATGGTTTTATTTGCATGTATGTATGCCTTTCTGACCTCTTCATTCTAAAAGATGTTTTTCAATTAAACCAGCTGTCAAAAATCTAACCCAAAATTATGCATTTATCACTTGGATTATTTTATGTACTATATATCAAAACAGCAAAGGCTCAGAGGTCAAGAATGTTATTGGTCCAGGATATTTTTCACTAGAAATTTCAGAACTCTTAAGGACCTGGAAGTGAGTAGATCTTCAGTCCAATGAAATCCTCCCCTTTTTTTATATATTCATCCTTGCATTTCTTTTTGTGCTTTTCTTTTCTGTAATATATGTAGTTGTATTTGAGGGCAGCAACTGTACTCAAAACCGATTCATGATGATTAGTTTTACAGATCTCTGTCATTCTATCGCTACTTCTATTATCACAAAGGGTGCTTCAGTGAATCAGTTTTCAATCACTGATCCATTTTGACAAACTACCTGACCAGTGTTGACTGCTGAGCCCCCAGGCTAAGGCAGGGAGAAAGCTTTAGTCTGCTAGCTGGGTGGCAGAGAGTGCTGGATAGTCTACCTGAACGAACTCTCAAGAATCTGTAGATCGCAGATTAAAAATCCCCGATTTAAAGGAGTAAAGGACACTTTCAGGCATGTTGAAAAACCAGGATTGGAATATTACCTCTGTTACTTCTTTGCTTGGTTCAAAAGCAGCATAGCCTCATTAATTTAAAGAATGCAAAAAATACAAAGAAAGGATGAACAAAACAAAAAAAACCCACCCAAAAAACCCCCACAATTGTAACAGATTTCATAGAAGGAGAATGTCTTATAATAAAGCCTGCTATGCTTGCTTATTTACACCCAGCCTTTTTAATACATTTGGATCATTTGTAGTTTGTCCAATATCCATTCAGTAAAGGCCCGGGGTATGCTTCAGGTGTGGGAAGACTTGCATCATTTTGGTGCAGCAGCTTAAAGCTCTTTTTTCATGTTTCCCATTGTATTAGTCTCTGAAGACATTAGATGTAGGGACTGATCTCTCTGTCATTACAACTGTCACATCATACCGCAGAATTCTGAATAGCAATGGCACTAGCACTTAGATTTATATACCACTTCACAGTGCTTTTACAGCCCTCTCTAAGCGGTTTACAGAGTCAGCCTATTGCCCCCAACAATCTGGGTCCTCATTTTACC
>JANHFL010007244.1:35187-45339 GCA_032468155.1 Oxyrhabdium leporinum | reverse complement strand
CAACTTATCAATGGCCTGTCTTGGTAATTGGGGAGGGGCTTGGTTATTTGGAGGTAACTGACCACTGATGTACCAATCAGATCCTGCTCTGTTTCTGTGGATCTGAGGGGTACATCAGTGGTCAGTTCCCTCCTAATGACCAAGCCCCTCCCCAATTACCAAGACAGGCCATTGATAAGTTGATCAAGAACTGATGCGGAAACTGACTAGAGCAGAAGTGTCAAACTCAAGGCCCGGGGGCCAGATCCGGCCAGCGGGGTGCTTAGATCTGGCCCACGGGGACGCCCTGAAAACAGCAAAGGACCAGCCTATGGTGCCTCTGCCAGTGAAAAACAGAGCGAAAATAGCACCTTATCACTCTTTCTTCTGGGGAGAGGGGAGGATAAATTTGCAGCATGTGGGAGCCCCTGCCCATGTCCCACCACCTCCTAAGGACTCCAGGGGAAAGGATACTTTTCAGACTTTTCTTCTGAAGCAACAGCTCAGTCAATCAACTTCTGTCGCTAATCAGCTCTGCTTATAAAGATCTGCAGGAACCGCACCCACACTTGGCATGCAGAGGGATCTAAATATATCTTGATAGAGAACACGGAGCAAGCATACCCAGGCAATAGTGAAATATGACATTCTCCCAATTCTCCAACTCATCTTTAATTGAATGGATTTTATAGCTGATAAATTAGCAATTAGGGGCTTAGCCTCAGATGGGTAATCTTAGGTTCAAATCTCCAATCAGCACTAAACTCCTACACAATCCAGGTCCTAGGTCCACGGAAGAGCCATGGTGGCGCAGTGGTTAGAATGCAGTACTGCAGGCTAACTCACTGCTCATTCCCAGAGTTCGATCTTGACCGGCTCAAGGTTGACTCAGCCCTCGGTCCTTCTGAGGTGGGTAAAATGAGGACTCAGATTGTTGGGGGCAATAGGCTGACTCTGTAAACCGCTTCGTGAAGCAGTAAAGCAGCGTGAAGCGGTATATAAGTCTAAGTGCTGTTGCTATTGCTATCATTATCTCTCACTCTGCCCTGCTCCATCTGAGACCCAGTTTGGTAAGTGGCTTGGGCGCTGGATTAGATCAGGAAACCTTGACCTAGTCTGGCCTTAGGCACAAAGCCAGCTGGCTGATTTTTGTCCCAATGGCTCTCTCTCTCTCAGAGGAAAATGTTGACCAGAAAACAGGTCAATGCTGATTGGAAGGCCTCAAAAAATAAGGACTATTTCAAAAGGTGGTTGTGAGGGTGCAATTAAAGGATTGGAGACACAAACATTTTAAAATCAGATTATAGCTTATCTACAGAAAAAGCAGGAGAATGTTTGGTATTATTCCATTCTCCATGGACAATCAAATGCCACAAATTCGATCCCATTCTTGGCTCTAAGAAAAAAGAGGAGAGAAATACCAGCTTCCTTCCTGTGAGGTTGTTGTTTTCGTCTCTCAGATCATTTCACTGACCTTTCGTGTCTCCTTAATGTCACATAAGTCAGTGAACTGAAGAATAGTCCAATCCAAATCTGCAGTGAGAGAGCCCTGGACACGCACTTCCTTTAATGTGGTTTTCTTCCTGCTGAGCATGACAAATGACTCCAGAGCTTGCTGAAGTTTACTGTTGCAGAACCTTCCCCTCGGAGGCATCTCCAAATTCATATGAGCCGCATCTTTTAACAGCACCCCAAATTGAGTTTTTCTGTTTGCATAAAATTGTGGCATTTCTCAAGTTTGCAAGAGGACCCATTGCAAAAATATGCTTCCCTTCAGTCTGACTTCTGACCAAGGGGGGGGGGGGAAAGGGGGAGGGGGGAACCATATATCTTTAAAAATCTGTTGTGACAACTCTTGGCTATCCTTCTAAGGCCTTCCTGGTAGGTGGGGACTGCAATTCCCAGAATTCTTAGCCAGCACGGAGACAAACAGCAATAATAAACCTGGGATTATTATTTCCTGTATCACCACTGTACTAAGAAACAGACTTCGCCATTATTCAGGCTGTGATGGTCACCCCAAGCCTCCAATTTTCCAGAATGGGAAACCAATTGTCAATGACAGAGAATAGGTTTCAATGGTTCCTGTTGATGGCATAAGGTATTTCTGAGGGATGCCGCGTGAGACATTTTATTAGGAAAACCTAAGCACATCTTTATGGACTTGCATAAACTTTCCCAGAAGTAATTTCATCCGTGCATTTTTAATTCACCTGGTAGATAGGTGACTGTATAATTTTGCAAAGAAAATGCAAACAAAGCATTTTGGGGTTTTTTTTAAGAAGAAATGGTTGTGATGGGCCCGATACTTGGGGCAGAGCAGAAAATAGCTATTTTTCCTGAGCTGCATGTCTGCATGGGCTGTTTATCTGTTTGCAGGCCTAATTCAAAGTGTTAAGGTTGATTTTATAGTCCTTCAAGGCTAGCACTGCTAAATGCTGAGGCCAGAGTAAGTAAATCAGAGTTTCTGAACATCTGCAATTTTAAGACATGTGGTATCACGCCCCCATCGGAGCTTGGATGTGAGGAGGAGAACGAAATGGAGCTAGGGCTGATGGAGGAATGACTGGAGGTGCAGGACAAAGCAGTCCCCGGTCCCTCGGGCCTGGGAAGGGTTACCAGCAAAGGAGAGGGCACAGGATGACCAAGCAAAAAGGGGAGGAGAAGACTGGCAACAGAGCAGAGGAGCGATGGAGCTCCGGCGACGAGCAATTACCTCCCGCTGATCCCCGAGCACGGAGAATGGAGAGGAGACGGGATCAGCGCAGGGCGACCCGATGACTCTGGAGGAGGGTTCCCCACCCCTCTTCACAAGGCTCACCTGGGGAATGAGATCTAAAGAGATGCTGTTGGCGGTGCACTTGTTGGGAACAAGTGTTGCCTTTTTCCAGTCTCATGTGCTGTTACCGACTTCTGGATACTTTGCTTGCCTTACCTACTTGCATTGCTTGCCTCGCTTGGCTAGGTGTGAATTCACCGCGACCCTGTTCTACTCCAGGTTGTGCTGCAGTCCCAGTGAACTCTTCCGGTGACGAGGACTCCTTGGAACCTTTCTGCAAACTTTTTATCTCTGTGCATACAACAACTTAACTGCAGTTATCATATATGTAGAAAGGAAGTCTTGTATATACTGGGTATTCTTGGATTGTAGATCAAAAGATTAATGTACTTTACATTTGTAACTTATGAAAGAAAATTGAAAGCTTTTCTTTTTTTTTTCATTACACTTTTGTATCTTTCCTTTTTTTTTCTTCCCTTATCTGTTTGTTATATTTTATTTTTGTAGAAATTTAATAAGGTATGTTAAAAAGAGAAAAAGAAACACAGAAAATTAGAAAGAATGGATAGAGCCATGCTTGACCCCCTTATCTTTCCTGCTCCTTTTGCCCACTCCAAGCTAAGATAGAGCCCTGTTGCTGAGTAGTTTCCTTGCAGAAGGAAGTTAAGAGTTTAGAACAAGCATTAGACAGAGCCCTCATGCTGCATCCCTAATTTTATTTATAATGTTATAGACCACTCAACCATCCCTAAGCAGTGAGCCATACCCCAAGCCAATGCTGTGATAAATATAATCTATAATAAATCTTTAAGGGTCTGAGAGGGTCCACTTCAATCTGTCCTCTGATGGGCTTTTCCTTTACTAGTGGGTCAAAAGGAGCCAATTCCTACCACCGTTCTAATTTTCTGCCCTGCCTCAGAGTAATAATTCAGTAGAACTATTACTTGTGGAAAATTAAAACAGGGGAGTTGATGGATCCAGCTGCCTGATGCTACTGGAATGTTAAACAAGGAGAGGGGGGAGAACTACGGGCAGACATCAGAAGTAGCTCTGCCAAGGTGCTGGAGATCTGGCAGTTTTCAAGGGTACCAGCTGCTAACATCAGTCCTGCCAACAGCAATGTTCTTGTTTTCTAATGCAAGCCCGAAATGAAATATCTGCCTCAGTGTTAACAGAAGCAGCAATAGATTTATTTATTTTTCATGTCCATGTGGGAGGGTGTTCTCTGAGGGGGCAAAAGGTATTCTGGATGCTGGAAACGTTTTGCTGTATATGTGATTTCTTCCAAGGAAATGGCCATGCATTTTAGGCTAACATTCCCACGCAAAGTATTTATTACCGAAACCATTTCTGTTAATTGAGCAAGCTTCTTTTTAAATAATTGTGCTTCAGATTGTCATCTTCTTCCCAGTTAATGAATCAGTTAATATTTTTAAGAAATATATTTTAAAAATGCTTTTTTTTTTCCAGGTTGCTACAGAAAAAATAATAATAGAGCAACAGAAGGCAAGTGAGAAAGGCAGGTTGCTTGTCTTAGGGCTATCATTGGTGATTACGATAGCTTTAGGGGGGAAATCTTATTCTGTTTATAAGCCGCCCAGGGTCCTCGTTTGTGAGATGGGCAATTATTTAAATTAGCTAAATAAATAAATAAAATCCTATTGACACAAATAGGGGTGGGGGTTTTTTTGTCTCATGAAAATAATTGAGCAGAATGATTAAGTGGCATCTCACACTTTAGGCTATGTTTTCCCTTTGGCTTGTATGTAGAGGGATAAATTAACAGTCTGCAAAGCTGATCTAACAAAAAGTCACCAAAGCTCTCTCTAGCTGGATTCTGTCAATACTCTAGTTGGGCCTCAACCTTCTGGCCCTTTTGGGAAGCACCCAGCCTGACAAGAAGGGCTCAAGCATGACGCTAGCTTGGAGTCACTACACAATGGCTAGGACCAACCTCTCTAAGTTCCTTGGAGTCTTATCTATTTGTTCCCAAGAGAAAGCTGCCAGACCAGGGAGATTCCTGTATTGCAGGCAGAACATAATAAAGTTGTTAGTTCAAACGCCGCATGTGTGGGTCTGGTTGCTTGCGCCTGACAAGGCCCGCTCGATTTTCCAACGTTCTCCTGGAAGGCAGCCCCTCACAAAGCGTGTTGTCCAAGCAGGATGTGAAGTGTTGTGTTGTTGGGACAGAAGTAACAGCCTTTCCTCCTACAGCTATGCCATGAACAAAAGCTTGCAAAGGAAAATGTCTTTCCCTGCCACCAATTATACTGAGGACAACAGACCCAAAAGGACGAGAAGGCGCTTTGAATACCCTACTCATTAGATATAAAAGAAGCTAGCCCAAGGATTCAAGAAAACAGCCACCAACACTTCATGTCATGGTGTAAACAGACCACCGGCTCACCTTCGTCTGACCTTGCAATTAGGTTCTGCCAACAGCACACAGATGCTGGAGAAGTGAAAAACACAGCAACAAACAGAAAACCCTGGAGTCTGGTGCTAACTGTGTCTTTCTTTGTAAGCACACAAGAGTGGAAACCTACTAAAGCTTCCAGGACTTGCAGTTGCTGCTTTCTGTTTTAATGAGGTTTCCAGGTAAATGCTCTGTGTGATGGGGGAAATGTGATTGTGTTGCTCCTTCCTTTGGAGGAGATGAAATAAAAGATGATTTTGAAATGTCTATATAATTCTTTGGGGGCAAACATGTGTGAGGAAGGCAATCAGTCTCAAAATAAGACATTTAAATAATTGGGAAGGGGGAAGCTGAGGAATTAGCATGCCATCTAGCTCTCCTGTGGGGAAAACACCACAAAACTGGAGTAATTGTTTTGGTGCTCCTAGGAAATGATTTGAAGGAAATGGCAGCATGCTGTCCCATGGCTTTCTATCATGACAATCAGAATAGCAACTAACGTCCAAGGCTGGGAAGGAGTATTGTTTATTATTTGAAGGAAACCAAGTGTCCTGATTGGTTACTAAAATGTAAGTCACATTAAATCCAGTTTAATATTTAATCTGGCCCCACACCCTCTTTTAAGTATGTTGCCCTGGCTGGCCACCCAAAAACCAATTATAGGTCACAGATTAGAAAAAGTTGTGTAGTCCTGAACTCAAACTAGTAGGGGCCATTTCTGACTGGACTTTGTTTACAATACCTTCCATTCTTTCGAAGGGAGGGAGGTATAAAACGCTACTTATCCTGACTTTCAAAGCCATCCAAATAGATCTCTGGCTAAAGTCTTCTTAGCATTAGCCATAACTCATAATTGGGTGTCCTTGACCCACTCTTTAGACTCCCTTTTCATTGAGTGTGGCATTTGAAACCAGAAGGAACTGGCTTTGCTTATGCTGTGCAGGAGAACTTATTGGCTTGGCTTCCTTAGAACAAGGCTTTGTGACTTATCCGATTGTGAACATTGACCTGGAGGAAGGATGTCTAGAATGAGTAGCTGTGCTATTTAGGAGATGCATCTGAAGTGTTTCCCTTCTTATCCTGCAATGCCACACATAGGCAAGCACCATCCCAGTACTGGATCTCTTAGTAGCTAGTTGTAGACCAGGGGTGTCAAACTCAATTTCATTGAGGGCCGCATCAGGGTTAACTTTGGGGGAGGCAGGGGAATGTGGCCAGCAGGGCATGGCGAGCTCAACATCACTCGTGTTGGGAGTGCCTATGGTGACCTGAGCGTGGCTCGCCAGCGGCCAGCAGAGCCGGTGGCAGATTTGGACAGTGAGGAGGTTGGGGAGGAACATGGGCCAGTCCTGGAGTCTGGGGAAGGCTCTGACAAGGGCTCTGCATTGGAGGCAGAGTTTGGGCCAGGGTTGTCTGACAGTTATCAGCTGCCTTCAGAGTCAGAGATGAGTGGGGCAGAAGTACAGCTGGAGCCTGTTCCCAGCCTGCGCCTGCGCAGAGCTGCCAGGAGAAGGGAACAGTTAAGGAACAAGGGTCAACTCGGGAGTAAAGGCTCAGGTGGACGGTGAATAGCCCCTCCCGTAGGGAATAAAAGAGGAGCGAAAGGGGAGGGGTGTTTGCAGGAGACAATTAGTTCGTTTAATTAGGGTGAAGATCTGTTCCTGACTTCTTGCCAAGTAATTGCTGCTACAGTGTGGCATTTGGAAGATATCAGCCTGGCAACTCTCCAAGTCTGATAAAAGTCTGTAGTTCTGAAATCTCATGAAAGACTGTTTGCCGGGACTTTGCTGGAGAGGAATTCTCTTTAACCTAAATAAAAGGGGTTCTATCAGGATGAGGAGTCTGCTTCATGATCTTGGGGAGCCTAGCTCAGAACACATGGAGACCTGCAACGGCTGGAGGGAGTGACTTCTACGACCCGCAAAATTGCTTCATTGGGAGAATGTGACTGGTAACACACTCTGGTGGGAGGGTGAAACAGGGTCAGAGGCAAGGCGCGAATTGGGTGAAGCCAGAGCTGGCTTCATCTAGGTAGTGGCAACATGGTGCTCCTAATAAACAACTGGATTTTTATTGCTAGATGACTTGAGACTCTTAATTTTGTTAGGGCATTGGTTGGAACCCTGACAGTAGGCATAAATGCTGCAGATGTATTAGTGCTCCACTACTATTTCCATAATGACAAATCATATGCCCAAATCATTTAATATCTTCACGAAATGTGACTAGGGAGCCTAGCTTGGACTAAACTTCTCCAATTTGCTATTTTGGTATCTATATATTCATCTGTAGTACAGATGATTGTATCAACAACATAGCATCCAAATGTGGTATCATCTCTTCTGAAATATTATATATATTTTAGAGGACTGCATCGACCTATACAGGTAATCCTTAAAATGATTTGTTTAGTGACTGTTCGAACTTATAATGGCATGGAAAAGTGACTTATGACCGGTTTTCACACATACAACTGTTGCAGCATCCCCATGGTCACATGATCAAAATTAAGATGCTTGCCACAAGCATATTTATGATGCTTTGCAGTATATCGGACACCTGTGGTCACCTTTTGCAACAAGCGAAGTCAATGGGGAAGGCAGATTGACTTAACAGTTGCAGTGACTCACTTAACAGCTGTGGCAAGAAAAATGGGGCAAAACTCACTTAAGAGCTGGCCTGCTTAGCAATGGAAATTTGGGGCTCAATTGTGGTCGTAAGTTGAGGATTACCTGTACTATCTACTTTTAGTCAAGTATTCAGTACTTCTTAAAATATCCATAGCTCGAATGGGTTCATATAAATATACCGTACATAAAGCTTCCTTCGGGTTGAATCAAATACATAGCAATCACGGGGTGTCCCTGGAGGTCCCTGCAGCATCTGAAGTGCAAGCTGCTGGCCAGATTTTCATCACATTGTTATCTAAACAGGAAACCTGTTGAGATTTTTGCTCTGGGTTGTATTAAATAACTAACTGCTGAGCTGCAGTGTGTATGTGTGTATGTTTGGTTTTTTTAGCAGCTTTGCAAGTTGTACAGAGTCATCAGACTTCTGAAGAAGCTAATAAAATCTTTTACTTAAGCCTTGCCATAGAAGCAGATATTTATACATATCCAGCCACAATTGAAATAATTTTGTTATGCGGGGACAAACGTGTGAAATTATCCATGTTTAAATATGAAACAATGTAAACCCAAAATTGGATTCCTATCAACGCTGAGAATTTGTCCCATTACACTGCACAATCCATTAAATGGTACACCAAAATAAAGCCTTGATAATGTTTTGAGTCTCATTCTATGAATTTTTATAGCTATTGCATCTCTGAGCCAAGAATAATGTGGGTATAATAGCTTTCAATAAGAATATGTGCTAATGGTGCAAGAATACAAGATAATGGATTTAAGAGCAGCAAAGTAGCAATTCCTGATCACCAATTTTTCCAAGTGTTTTGTACCTGGTTATTGCAAGTTATATAACTCTGTATTGGGTTTATTTATACTCCCTAGTCATATTAAATACAGCAATATAAGAATTGGTACATAACATGGGCTAAGATTAGTTTTATGGATCAGAAATTACTATTCCTCTTTTGCTGCTTCTATGTAATAAAGAGACCTAACTATGCAGGGGTGTCAAACTTAAGGCCCAGGGGCCAGATCCAGCCCGCGGGGTGCTTAGATCTGGCCCAAGGGCCCACCCTGCAAACAGTGAAGGACCGGCCCACAGAGCCTCTGCCAGCAAAAAAAGGAGCTTGCTTTTGCTGGCAGAGGATTGCAGGAGGCCGTCACAGCCAAAAATGGAGCTCGGGAGCCTGTTTTCACTGATAGAGCGCTTGGCCCACCACAGGTGCCCCTGACAAGAGTGTTGTCGAGCTGGCCACACCCATCCTGGCCACACTCACCCTAGCCCCCCAAGGTCAAACATAACCCTGATGCGGCCCTCAATTAAATCAAGTTTGACACCCCTGCGGTATGGCATGAATAAATGTAGGATTATTTCCACCTGAAGGTGCAAAAACGCAAGACAAAAATCTGTAATTAGGATGCAAAAAGGCAAGACAAGAGAAGGCTTCAGAGATCTAAGCAATCTAAAGCAAACTGTACTTTATTGATCCAGCTCTCTTCCTATATCTGCCCTTAAGTCTACACTTTGTGTTCTCCAAGAGTGGAATTTCTGAATCTGCATTTCTAGGATTGGTTTGATCACTTTTTGCCACATAGGTGGATGTGACTGAAATGCCCTCCTTCCAATCTGGCCTTAGTTTTCTTCTTCCGTGTTCGTTTTCTGAGTCCTCACTATCACATTCTGTTTCCATCTCCCTGGTTGCGAATTTCACCATTCCTTCTAGTCACCTAGGTAGATGCATGTCCATTTAGCACTGTATGGCATGGTAAACCTAGATGGTTGACCTCTCTCGTGAATGGGCTGTTGTCCAACTTCCTATATCTATAAGGGAGCTCTGGGAGAAAAAAATATGAATAGAAAAAGGTCTCTTTCTACAGTTTTATTAGATCTATCTTCTCATCTCAGGCTATTCTTTTATTTTTTTTATGTTGAAGATTTTACGTCTGCTAGAAATCTCTAGTTTTGCACCAGAACTGGTGTCCCCCAGCTCTCTGTTCTTCGTTTCTCATTGAGTGCAATGGCTTAACCTATTGGCTTCTCCCAATTTTTCTTTCGTGTTCTCCTGATAAGCAGTGAAAATGTGAAGAAATTTAAATCAATAGCCTTCTACCTTCCTTCCCTGAGCTGTGCCTGGTAGCATCATAATATGTACAGTTGTAAACAGGTATGATATACTTTATGCACTGAGTCCTGTTTCTGACAGAAAATATTAAACCTATGGAAAAAAATCCCCTTAAAGATATGTAGCTAAGAGTGTGCCAGGGGTTATAGGTGTGTGTGTGTGTGTGTGTGTGTGAGAGAGAGAGAGAGAGAGAGAGAGAGAGAGAGAGAGAGAGAGAGAGAGAGA
>JANHFL010007241.1:19728-31215 GCA_032468155.1 Oxyrhabdium leporinum | reverse complement strand
CCTGCGCCCCCCCCCCCCCGCTTATCTAGGAGAAAAATAATAATGGAAAAAGGAAAACGGAGGTCTGGTATCTTCACTTTGGAAGACTTTAATGGTGCAAACACAATGAATTTGAATCTGCTATATATTCATTTTAGTTATTTTTGCCAATTTCTTTCTGCCACTGATACATGTTGAATTAAGTTTATACTGTAGGAGAAATAAAATGTGAATTCTTTATGAATCAGCATCAGACTCCCTTTTGGCCATCATTATGAAACTCCTTTGCTTGAAGTGACTAGCCCACCCTGGGGCTTTTAAAAATATTTGATTTTATTGCACAGCGAAATGCTTTTCAAAAGCTTTGCTTTTATCCTCCAACTTAAAAAAATATCAAGCTCCATCATAGGCCTTTGAAGTGAGCTAGCTGAATGAAACTGGTGACCTCAGAGAGATGGTAGATAGACAGCAGAACAAGCTTGCCTTTCACCTGCCCACCAGCCTCTTCCCTACACCCTTTATGTGCCACCAATATAAGTCTGAGATGAAAGACATTCTGGGCAGCTGGCCTGACCCCATTGCCTCCACTATCCCCACTTGATTGCACAGTGCTTGCTCAAAACAATTCAGCACTGTCAGTCCAACACAGGTGAATCCATGCCTTGGCACAAGATGAGGAATACCATGCATAGTCCAAGAGCTTTGTCATGGACTCTTTCCTGCTGGCAGCTCAGGCCGATTATGTCTCACATATTTTTGTAGCACATAAAGAAAGAGAGCTGGGAACCTTGTGAAAGGAACATATAATGCTAGAAGGGAAGGCATAGTGAGAGAGGCCGCAGGAATCCCAAAGTAGAGGTAACTTTACCTAATAGATGGATTTATTGTATCTACAGCAAGCAGCACTTGCAGCTTAAAAAGTTTACTTCATTAGATAAGACTGCAGCTATGGGAAGGTAGTGGTATATTTTCTCCTTTATCACAAGTAAAAATAGTTCCATTCCTATCTAGAATTGAATAAGAAAAGATCCCCATTTTTTAGTTTACCAACCCCATTTAGCAAATTTTTATATTAAATTTTTAACTAAAAATTTCTAGCAGAAGTCTGTTGAAGAATAGATAGGAGCTGCACTTACTTTCTAAAATATATAAGATGCCAGGATGTCTTTCTATCTTTTTTTAAAAACTCTGAAAGGTATTTGAATGGTAGAGGTTTATGTCCATAATCTACTTCTTGGTAAACTAGAAAATATGGAATAGATAACATCACCACCAGATGGATTTGTAGCTGGCTGACAAACCATACTCAAGAGGAGTAGTCCTTAATGGTACTATATCCACATGGAGAGAAATAAGCAGTGGGGTAGCACAAGGTAGGCCCAGTACTCTACAATACCTTCATAAATGACTTACCTGAGGGAATAGAAGGGGAATTCATCAAATTTGCAGATGACACCAAATTGGCAGGAATAGCCAACACCCCAGAAGACCAGCTCAAAATCCAAAAAGATCTTGACAAACTTGAACAATGGGCCCTATCCAACAGAATGAATTTTAATGTGGAGAAAAGCAGAGTTTTATATTTAGGCAGGAAAAATCAAAGATATAAGTACAGATTAGGTGAAACCTGGCTCAAAAACAGTAACTGTGAGAGGGACCTTGGAGTCCTAGTGGATAATCACTTGAATATGAGCCAGCAGTGTGCAGTAGCAGCCAAAAAAGCTAATACAATCCTTGGTTGTATAAACAGAGGCATAGAATCAAGATCACGTGAAGTATTAGTACTGCTTTATAAAACCCTAGTAAGACTACACCTGGAATACTGCAACCAATTTTGGTTACTACAAAAAAGATGTTGAGATGTTGGAAAAAGTTCAGAGAAGAGCAACTAAGATGAACAAAGGCCTGGAGACTAAAACATATGAAGAACAGCTGCAGGATCTGGGTTTGTCTAGTCTGAAATAAAGAAGAATTAGGGGTGATATGAGAGCAATATTCCAGTATTTGAGGGGGTGCCACAAAGAAGCGAGGGTAACATTATTCTCCAAAGCACCAGAGGGCTCCAATGGTTGGAAACTAATCAAAGAGAGAAGCAACCTGGAATTAAGGAGAAACTTCCTAACAGTGAGGACAATTAACCAGTGGAACAGCTTGCCTGCAGAATTATGTGGGTACTTCATCACTGGAGGTTTTTAAGAAGAGACTGAACAGTCACTTGTCTGAAATGGTATAGGATCTCCTGCTTGAGCAGGGGGCTGGACTAGAAGACCTCCAAGGTCTCTTCCAGCTCTATTCTGATTGATTGTAATTAAACAGATAAAATTGCTATCACCATGCACCTTGGTGGCGCAGTGGTTAGAGTGCAGAGTACTGCAGGCTACTTCTGCTGACTGCCGGCTGACTGCAATTTGGCCGTTCAAATCTCACCAGGTTCAAGGTTGACTCAGCCTTCCATCCTTCCGAGGTCAGTAAAATGAGGGCCCAAATTGTTGGGCAATATGCGGATTCTGTAAACTGCTTAGAGAGGGCTGTAAAGCACTGTGAAGCGGTATATAAATCTAACTGCTATTGCTATTGCTATGAGCCTTCAAGTATCGAGTGACCAATGATTACATGTATGTTCATGCATAAGCTTTGTTATCCTTAAAAATGTGAGATATTGCCCTGAAGTAAAAAAAAATGTTTACTGTACAACTATTGTTAATCCTTATATCTTCCATAGGATCAAAAGCCCCAAACATTCTATGATAAGAATGCCCTATTCCCAAAATGGATGATGCCAGGTCCAAAAAGTGGATGGACCATTTAAATAAATAAATAAAATTAATTGACAAATCATGTTTATGGAATCCCTGCAATGACAAAAGAGCAGAAAATTAATAAGGAAGTATAATTCAATTTCAGCTCCATACCAATGTATTGTATTTAATGCCCACCCAAAATTATCCAAGTATAAAAGTCAACTTTTAAAATATAGTAGAATATTTAATGCCCTCCCCCATTGCAGATATAAGATTATTTTTTTTAAATGGGGCAATTCTCTTTTTAAAATTCCCAAGGAACTATAATTACTAAAAAAGTAGACATAAGTATGTCAAATTAGTTTGAAAAATCACATAATTTCCATAAAACCCCCTGAGACAGTTCATCCCATCTATAAAATTCATAGTACCCCATTTGTTAAGTTAATGTTTCTCCTATTCATCAACATATATATGTCTGACTGTCACCTGATCAAATTAGATAGGTAGTTAGATATAAAAAGGTTAACTTGCACACTCTGCTTTCCAAAAAGGAAGGTGGATGTACAAACATACATTTACTACTCTCTCGAGCATACACACATCTATGGGCAGAGAGACACACAACATCTTCTGTCCCTCCTTCCAAGAAGAAAGCGAGGAAAATCTGAGCAGATTACATAAACTTTGAGCAAGCGGCATGGAAATCAGGGAAGCAGAAAAATGAAACCGAGGAAAAGGGGGTAACTACCAGAGAAATCCAATTTGACTGTACAGTAGTCACCATACTGATTTTTCCAGACTCCAGAGTAAATAGCCTGAAGCAGGTAGCACGGAAAGAGCTGCTAAGAGAGGGAGGCAGTCAGAAGTG
The DNA here is from genome assembly GCA_032468155.1 of Oxyrhabdium leporinum. Taxonomy (NCBI): domain Eukaryota; kingdom Metazoa; phylum Chordata; class Lepidosauria; order Squamata; family Cyclocoridae; genus Oxyrhabdium; species Oxyrhabdium leporinum. The sequence goes on along the minus strand of JANHFL010007241.1, from coordinate 27,624 downwards.
GGTGATATGGAAGGACCCACCCCCCCCCCAAAAAAAAATGAGAATGGAGAAGAAGTTGATGTTTGAGGGTAACAAAGGGCAGAGGCACAATGAAAAGGAAGTAGCAGTGAGGAGAAAATATTGAGGAAGTGGCATCTACATTTTCAAGTGTATCTTGAAAATATAGCTACTTATACTTCCTTGGAATTCAATGCTGTTCACAAACTTCCCAAGGAGTGGTATAACAAAATACATACTGTGATGGCATGTTAGCACACTCTACAACACCTCTAGACTTATTTTTCAGCCTGTTTCTAGAAATCTAAAGAAAGCTTTTTTATAAGAAAGGGTTAGGCTTATAAGAATGATTTGCATAAATATTTGAAAGCATTTATGGAATTCTTGTCTTTCTAACTTAATCTGGCTTTCACAATCATACATGTAATAATAACACAGTTTACATAAACCAGTTTGTGTGCATTTGATACCCAAACTGAAAGTGGTCACTTGGTCTTTATTTCTTTATTTCTACCGAGATGTATGTCAGATGATGACATACAGAGTATGCTAAATGGATGCCTCATTAATGGTGACTAACAATGGGCACTATGTGATCATGCTATTAATGAAGCATAGCCATTATAAAGAAGCATCCTTTGGTAGTAATCATACTTATCTGCTTTTATTCCTCCAATTCTCATTTTCCCTGCAGGCTGGTAGAAAAACAGAAGTTACTATAATATATAAAAAAAAGTTACAGTGATGCATGTATTTCCCACAGTATGCTAATAAATATGAATGGGTACTAGCTTTGGCTATAAACAGCCTTGAAAAAAAAAACCCTCTTTGAAAAGTCTGTATTTATTTAAGGGGAAGTGTATCTTGTCCCTGCTTTTTGAATTAGACATTTTACTATCTTTTTCATTTCAGTGGATTTCCCAACATTAGATGATGAGGTTTCAATTCATGGGGAAGACTTTAGAGAAGACTCTGAAGATGGTGAGTAGCATATGGTCCCTGCTTCAGTATTCAAGTTTCAATTCTACTTTCTATGATTCTCTGAAAATCAAATTATTCCTTAGCCACAAGTAAACCATTTATGAATCTGAGATATGCGGATTATATCAGTTTGCTTTAGAATTGGTATGGATTTGTATGTGAGTCCTTACCTCTGGCTATAAAAATCATGCTTAGGGTATAGGAATGAAGTACAGTATTTTAATAGCAATTGGTCCCATAGCCAGGGCAAGTTTTGCCTTCACATTGCATAATACTAATTAGCATCTGCAATATACAAAATAGGGCCTGTTAATTGCGAGAGCTCCATCTATTAATTGGTGGGCAGATGCTGGCACAGTTGCATGTGTCAAGTGCAAGATCAGAGGACTCTGACAATCAGGAAGAAGAGCAAATTGAGGAAGAATACACACACACACACACACAACTTTCACACAAACATCCACTATATCTTTTCTCAGATATAGAACAAGAGCAAGTGGGAATACAACAAGCTAATATCTAGAATACTCCTTCCTCAAGGCCTGAAGAAGTTATGTAATTGTTACTAAACGTATATGCTCCCTCTGCTTCCCTGCCAGCCTTCTGGTACTTTCTCACCATTACAGAATTAGCATCCTCCTGATGTGATGGATCTAGAGGAAGAGAAATGTAAAGCTTTAGCTGGAGTATGAATTGGGGACAAATTAGGCAGCAGAAACATTTGGCAACTAAAAGATACAATTTGTTTCACTAGGGATACAAGCAAAATCATGCACTTTAAGCCTTTCTCACTAAAGTAAAACCACAGAGCATTTCTTTGAAACAGCAGGCAGAAAACATGTGAAGGGAAAATATTATAAAGTGATGCAGATTGGAGGTCAGGCTGAGACAGTGAATATTGAAGTTCTGTCTCCGTGTAGGAGACAGAAGCTCCCTGCTGCATGTCGCTTGAGAAAGTAGAAGCGCCAGCAAGAGTCCCACTAGTAAAGATAGTTGTGAGGACAAGTTTAAAATGAATTGCACAGTATCTACCAAAGCAACAATGTTTAATTAAAAGTACTATTAGACCCTTTAGCTTCAGACATTTTAATCTTCCTATAAGTATACAAATGAAGGTCTGGCTCATACAGGACAAGGTCTCCTACAATCACAGTGACAATTTGGTTAAAGGCCATGTAAGGCCTGTCCTCCAGCCAAGCTCAGATAAATGTTCTAGAAGCTGCCCTCACCCCCAAGTTGTCCATGGGAGTCCTTTTCCCTCAGGGGCATTTCCTTCACTAGTCCCACCTGAGACTGCTTTTCTGATAACCTCTTGCTTCCCATTGCATTTTAGGCACCATAAACCTGGACAGAAACCACACCACGCTTTCTACAAACTCCCCGCTGACTCCACTGGTAGACACAGAGAAGAGCTGGCTATATACTCTGGACCCCATCCTGGTTACCATCATAGCCATGAGTTCTCTAGGAGTTCTTCTAGGGGCAATTTGTGCTGGGTTACTACTGTACTGCACCTGTTACTACACTAGCCTCTCTTCCCGGAGCTCTACCACTCTGGAGAATTATAACTTTGAGCTTTATGATGGCATCAAACACAAGGTCAAAATGAACCACCAAAAATGTTGCTCTGAGGCATGACTGATTGCACTGAAATCACATTTGACATTTCATTCCGGCAGTAGTGGCTGGGGAAGATTACTTTTTCTATGGGAACTGAATGCCATAATTTTACACAAGCCCATGCTGGAATGCTGAAGGGGTGGGGGGTTGCTGTTGTTTAGAAGAAAAAGAAGAAGAAAGCAGCAGCAGGAAGAAAGTTGGAAGAGGATTACCAGTTGTAAGAAATGTGGGTAATTGCTCTTACAGGAAGAACTGGGTAGACTTAAGCAAAACAGCCGCCATGCTCTCCATTTTACTTCTTCTGAGAGCCGATCGCATCTGTAGAAGGCAAAAGATCCACTTGGTTTTGAGGAATCGAGGGACAAAATGTGGATAAATATTTGCCACTTCCTTCTTCAGATGAGATTGCTATATGGCTCCCTCCCCTTCCCCTTTCTAGTTTTAGGAATTATAATCTCACGCTTGCTCACACACACAGGTACCCGCGTGCCCCAGCCAGTAGATCACCTGTCACAAATGGTGCTTGATTGAAAGGGACTGTCTCAGTGCTGCAGCCACTTCCAATCTCCCCCACCCCAGCAATGAAACTGTGTGGCTCCCTTTCACCAATCGGAAAAGGAGTGGCAGTGATTGGGGACGGTGGGGGGGAGGATTTGGCTCATAGATCAGTGGGTAAAGGAGCACTTTCTTCCTGGATTACCAAGCAAAAGAAACAGGCAGCCTGAGGTGTGAAAGTTGACAGAAGCACTTCCTCAGAGAAACTAAGGAGCCTTAAAGTGGTTTGTGAAAAAGAGCCATTTATTAAATCCAGATCTTGGAATGAAACAGCAGAGGCCTTCATCAAAAGGGCTCTTTCTTCTCCTTTCTGTCCCTCTTTTTTTAATCTTGTTTTGTGTGTGTGTAAAAACATTGCCGCAAACAAAAGACACAATTATAAGGTGCCCAAGAACTCAGGAGATGGCTTTTTATATATTTCAAGAGGAAGACAGGCTGCTAGATAGATAAATATATTTTGTTAATGCTGTGTCACTCTGATGGGGAAAAAAGTATTAAAAGACTCGTGGAGTAAATGCAGTTATTCAGCCCATCACACAGAGTGGTGGTGATACCTCTAACAGGCAGATACAATTTAATGTCATCATCATTAGTCAATAAGAAGGACTTAATTTTTCTGCAAAGGATTCTAAACTAATGTAGCCTTTGAGCAGATTCATAATTGTGGTGCTGTCCGGCAAAGGCATCGGGTTCTTCACAGATTAAAGTCCTTTCGGGAGGACCCAGCCATTGGAAACCTGAGGTTATGGCAACATTGCAGGGTATCAAGGTTAAGCTGATATTCTAGTATGGATGTCGCATAAATGGATCTGGAACACCTTCTTCTTCCTTCAGAAAAATGCAACTTGCTTGTTATGGTTTGCATAGCAACTTGTTTATTTTTGAAGGGCTTTGTGTGAATATGTATTTGACTTTTTTTAATAAAGTGCCTTAGAAAAATATTTTTCCCTTAGAGATGTGTGACGTAATGAATTACAACTGAGGCATTCAACGTTTCTCCTTATCCCACTTCCTCCTTCACTTCTTTATTGTCGTCAGATCTCTACTGGGTAGAGTTTTGTCCTTTCAGATAGTCAAATATATATAACTAATGTTTTCATGTGTGCTGTGCCATGCTTGAAGTGTCTTGCAGACCAGTTTACAGTACCAACTTTCAATTTCCAATGCCTTTTGTTCATCTCTTAGCAGCAATCTTCAAGCCACAGTTTTGTTTTGTTTTGTTTTTGAAAAATCATAGTGACTGAGGTGTGGAACGTTTTCCAGATTAGCAGATTGGATAAGCAGTTGTGGTTTTTTTAATGTGGTAATTTGAGGAATGATACCTGATAGTTTAGTATGATGGTATAGCTTCATCTTTGTGATGTTGTGCTGACTAAGCTCTTTTCTAGGAGTGTACCTAATTGTCAGCAATTGTTAAAGACATTTCACCTGTTACACTTCACAGGAATGCATTTCTAAACCGCTACTTGTGAATGTAATGGTACATCTTTGGGTACACATGTGTCATATATGTATGCATGTATAGAAATGAGGATTTTCAGCGGCTATCCTACATACACAGGGTCTACTGTTATACAGACTATGAAATGCCCCCCTGAACAGTTTTACCAAGCTGAATGTCTGGAACGTTTGGTATATGTGGTAATAACCACCTGTGTGCAAGGGTACGAACAAGGCACTTACTTTCACTTTAACACACTGAAGTCGCAATTCTGTGCAGGTCTAGGTATGCTTAGTGCAGCTGATTTTGGTGCATTTAATTCTGTGATAGACTAGGATGTTAAGGCATTGATTTTCACACTATTTTCTCCGTTCCGCAGAAGACCAGCAGGAGCAACTCTTTGAAAGAAATAATATTACTAGTAGTCCGTGACTTAGGATCACAATTGGGACCAGAATTTCCAGTGCTAAGCAAGGTGATTATTAAGTGAGTCACATTTTGCAACTTTTTATGCCACGGTTGTTAAGCAAATCCGGCGTCTCCCATTTGCTTATCAAAAACTGGCTGGGAAGGCCACAAATGGCAACCCCAGGACTCTTCAGCCATTGCTGAAGTACATTGCTGAAGCCCTCAGATTTTTATCACATGGCTGTGGAGATGCTGCAACTGTCAGAAGTCATTTTTTTCAGGGCTGTTGTAACTTTGAACAGTCAATAAATGAATGGTTTTAAATTGAGGACTACCTGTAAATAGATGTCCTGGAGAAACAGGATGGACAAGATGCCATCCATCATTCCTAAAATGAATAGCCACATCGGGAGTTTTGGAACATCCATTGTTCACATAGAGCAAACGGCTGGCTAGTCAGTGGCTCGTGTCCTGGAAAATACTTTGGGATATACTCCCAATTCTGTATAAGAGTTTAGTTTTTATGTGCTCCTGGGTTTCCATAGCAAAAGTCAGCTTAGAGAAAGTACTCTGGTAGCAGGATATTTCAAAAGCAGCCTTGCTCTAACAGAATAATGACTGTATCTATCCAGGTATACCATATACAAATATATTTCAGCTCACCCTAACTGAAGTACTGTATGGAGCGTGATCATCCAATTTTACAGGGGCTCCTTTGGCAGAACTGATTATTGCTACTAATGTTGAAGAAAGGTCCACAAGCCATTTAAGGCTTATCACTGGAGCAGTCCATGGTTTTCAGTGGAAGAATAAAGCATAGTTCGATGGGATTCCATCCATATTTCTCTTATATTTGTATAAGGTAGCTGAAGGAAGACCTCAGAGATTATATAGATATATTAAAAGGTAGTGTTGCTGTCTGTGGTAGACATACAGAGAGTGAGAGTTCGTGTATACATATATTAAAATGTATATGTGTTTGCGCGTGCTTGTGAATTCTCTGTATGTATGATATATGTGAGTGGCTATGTGGGGTTTCTTGTATCTTTAATGGAGGCAGAGAATGCTGCTGCCCTCAGCATAGGTTCAACCGGGAGGGCAGAGCAAATGGCATGCAAGTGAAGAGTCCCACACACTTTGTATTCCATGTTAGCAGGTACAGGGCCTTTGTTGCGTGTGCACTCAGTGAGCAAGAATCTGGCCATAATGCTGCATAGCTGATACCTCACCTACCTCTGTGCTGGGTGCTTTACTGTTCTAATGCAGAAAATGGTGTTTGATTGAATTTTTCATAGGATGAAAGAAAAAATGAAAAGAAATGGTGCATATTTTCATGTCGGTATGTTGTCATCTGCAAATGTATATTGTGCTTGATGATCCATGTTCTTTAGTAACTTCCCTCTTTTCCAAACAAAGAAATGCAGCCTAGTGTTACCAATGCCTTTGCTGAAATATTGCTTGCCCTCTCTCTCCCTCCCTGCCTGCTTTCCTGCCTCCCATGGTCAGCTTCACCATGGACAGTAGGAGCACTGCAGTATAGTTGGGTCTTTGCTTTCTAGGGAGACGTCTAGGGAGTAAGAGGGAGGAAAAAATGCAGGAAACGGGATTTTGCGTATCTTACCAGCTCAAGGTAGTTTGAACATTTTACTGGCTGTGCCAGACCATGTGGACTTTAAAGCTTTTACTGTGATTCTTCTGTGTTTAAAGAAAAACCCAAACTGTGTTTCTATTATTTGTATAAAAGCCTTTTAAAAGTACTATTTAATAAACATTATATTATAACATAACTTTTTTGAGTCCGCTTATTTTGTAGCTGGGAAAGAGAGGTAACATTCTGATTTCTGCTGCTTCAAGGGCGGTCTCCCTGCCAAAACCGATTCTCCTGCCTGCAGCCAATGTGACTTTGCCTCTGTCCATGGCATGGACTGGATTAGTCTTTCATGAAGATGGCAATGGGCTTTCCTACCCAGGGAGATTCATTGTTCTACATAACAAGTTACATACAGTGAGAGGTGGATTAAGGTATGATTACATATAATTGCAATTTCTTAAATTTCCATGGCAGTTTTGAAAACACTTGCTATGTGAAGTCTTGACTACAGTCCAATAAAACTATTGTGATTGCCCGATTAAAACCAGAGTAACAAATTGGTAATGGCTGAAGTGCCCAGGGCTTTTAGGAAATTCATATCCCAAAGCTAGGTGTGTTTATTGGAAATTACTACCACATTGCTCAGCATGGTTTATTCTCAATAAATGTACCGTGTTTGATCTTGGACAGTGCTACCATTTAGCTAGATTAGACTTGCTTATAATATCATCTGTAACTACCAGGAAACAAGTAAAAAATTCTGTGGTAAAATAAGTCCACATTATTCACAAAGAGCTGAATTCTCTACACATGCATGAAATGTGAATGTTCTTGCCGTTTTGCATATTGCATTCTTCTGCATTTTATAATGAGCAGGAATTATGGAAATCCATGAATACTTTATTCACCCAGCCTCTACAGGTTGGAACACACGTAAGGGAAAGTGGCACAGTATGAAATTTTGTTCTACTCTATAGAGTTATTGGATAAAGGGGAAAGGAAAAGGAAAATTTTCAAAAGTCACATTTTGCGCCTAAGATTACATTCATTCTGTATTTTTTTGTGCACAGAGTAAAAAAATATGTGCTGCACAGCCAGCTTTTCTGTTTACCAATAATTTCCCATGAACTTTAAAATTCTCCTTCTGATATAAAGATCTCACTTGTTTTCACTAGGGCACTGTCTGTGGGGGGAGAGCAGGCCACTTGATCCTATAGTGACTCAGGACACCTTACATACGTATAAAAATTAAAACAAAATACATTAAAAGATAAAAAGAGAACTAACCAGAAGCAACAGGGCC
>JANHFL010007241.1:1844-13620 GCA_032468155.1 Oxyrhabdium leporinum | reverse complement strand
GAATGTTCTAAGTTTCCCTCCAAAACAGTTGGAGTTAACAGTTAGGGTCATCTAAAGGTTAGTTTCACTTTAGCAGAGCTTAACATCACTATAGATATTCAATACATAACAAACGCCCCCACTCACAGACAGATATATTGTAATGTGGGCTCCTAATCTTTAGTTTGCTAGTGTGGTGTAGCAATTAAACACATTAAAAAGATGCTAGTTGAAAGTTTAGCTAGGAATTCAGCAGATAGTTCAAGAAAGACACTTTCTCAATCAGAGAAACACAGCCATCACCCATCTGTAATGAGAATTGCTTTACCACATAAAGGTCTAAGCACATGACATCAAGTGGCTGACGTAATATGGGCTTAGAAGCTAATCAGAGATGGAGCTGGTGACACAAACACTTGCAGAATCTGAGGGTTTTATCAAAATGATGAGAGTATTATTATACTGTTGATCCATAAGTGCTGTTCTTTGGTAAATGGAGGTAATGTCATAACATACATGCATATATAAAGGGTGAGGCTTGCAGAAGCAGCAGCATTCCTCCCCCCCACAAACAGATGCCTTTGCCAAGTTAGGACTTGGTCAGAGAATCAACCAACCCACCTACCGGAATATCAATGCTGCAAGGTAGACTGGAAAGTCCAAAAAGAATTCTGGAAGAAAAGAAGAATGTCAAATGAGGGGAATTCTAAATATTTTTTGCATCTGGCCCAGCCTCTGCAAAATACAAAAACTAGCCCAGCCTCTGCATCTCATAAGAAGAGCCTAAGCAGGGTTGGGACTTTTGATTGGATTAAGGATTATTGATTCAAAACAAAAGCCCTCAATCGAGGGCAACACTCAAATAAAAAAGAAATACTGATGGAATCTTTTATTTTATTTAATTATTGTAGATTTAAGATACCAACCCTTAATTCCAAAAGGGCCATAAATCAGACAGACTGACTGCTAAGCCCTCAATATTTTCCCCAGCAAGCAAGTTAATGAAAAAATCAAGGCCATCTCCCTGCAGAAGATGGATGCATTTGAAAGCAGGCATGAACTGGTTCAATCTCTTCCAAACATCTTATCCCCGCTTATATTTAAACATAGCTCATACATGCCCTGGCAACATTACTTTCTGCCATGTCCCCATGCTTTCATTTTGTTTCCAGCCTTAGTTGGGATTAAGCTGTCTTTTGGTGTTTTGATATTAAAGTAGTATTTCCTCTTGAATCTGACAGCAACCAAAGGCAGCAACTGATCATAAAATACATTTGTCACCTATTACTTTGGAGGGAAGTAGGTGAATGACAATAATAGGGAACGGTGTTAATAAAGCAGGTTAGGGAACAACAATATGGACAGTTCTTGCCACTAGAGAGCTTGCTAACTTCAAAACTTCAGCTCAGCACTGGAGAAAATCTCTATATGCCATTTAGGGTGGAATATCTGAAGGCTTGATGAAATTTTAGGAAAGGGATATTCTCCCTTCCCACCATGGATTCTTTTTGTGATTATAAAAATAAAGGCAAAACTCATGATAGGAAAGCATAAGAGAAGTAGAAATCTCTCCCATGCTCCCTCTCTCCCTCTGTGCAACAGAAAAAATAAATTCATAATTCCCAACAATTTAACTAGGATCTGCTTATATTCTGCTTCTACAAAGTTTGTCACTTGTTACCATCTGACACTTTCTGGAAAGTTTGCAATGTAATTGGTACTGGCACATGCCTATGAGGAGGTCATCTGACAGCAAAAGCAGTTGGGTAACAACAAGCATTAACTGGGAATCAGAGAATGAGCAAGGATCACTCAGGTCATCTTCAGAGCCAAGGACTGAACCCCAAAATGTGAGCGAGGGCATATTTTTCTCACAAACCACCTAAGAGTCTTGATGGTTGGAAAACTTTCTGCTTGTTGTCAAGTCAAGCAAGTTTTTTGGAGCCAAAAGTAAAAAACAAAAATAAGACAAAATAAATTTCTGTTCTTATATGTCCAAGGGAAGTGGTTTTTCACTCCGTTGAAAAAGGCTTCTGAGGAATGTCAGATCTGCAGTTTATGGGAAACGAGGCCACGGAAGGTTAACTTGCTTTAAGACCCAATGATGCAAAGAAAACAACATGGCCTATGAACAATAGAAAAGCCCAGCTTTATAAAAGAAAGAAAGAAATAGGGGAAGACAATGCCTGGGCACATAGGTGTGTGGTTTTGTTTGCATTTTTACCTATGTTAAATATGGGTTGCCTCTGTTCTGCTTCAAGATGTATTCCTGGGTTTAGTACTTGTCTGCATTAAGGGAACTAATTTCAGCTGTTCCAACAATGTGCCTGTTTATGTTTTTGCACATGTTCAGAAATTAATACTGAAAATGCTGTTTTGCTCCACAATGTGCCTTTAGAACTGCAGTCCACATGCATATAGCCATTCGTGATCTCCCCCTCCCTTCTGTAGTGGTTCTGACAAACAGCCCTTCATCTTGGGCATGCCTGAAGAGCTTGTGATTTCAGCTTAGCTTCTAATGTCAAGTGCTTCATTCCCTAGATGGCAGGCAAGCTAAGTGTAGCCATGCATTAGCATTTCCCCAGATTATTGTTCAAAGGATCGATAGCCCTGGATGGTAACTTCAGGAAGAGCTGGCCAACTACAGACAGATGGGGAGATGAAGCATAAAGTCCTTCAAAGGGTCCCCTCTCCCCCTTCCCTGCTTTAACTGGTTCTGGGGCTGAAATCCAACACAAGGCAATTGACCCTTGGTTGACTAAATCCTGCTCAGTCAGCCTGTAGCAGATTTGCAGCTTCCTTTTCAGTTCTGTCTCTGTCGTAGATGTATCCAATGAACCAGTTTATTATTGTATTTATTTATTTATTAAGAACATTTATGTGGCCACCCAACTTGGTGATTCAGGGAGTCTTACAGAAAAATTTTTTCAATACAAACCTCAGTAAACTCCTACCCCACCCCCCCTTGTGACAACAATTGAACCAACCTTAGGCTCCAGATCACCCTGGGATCCCTAGGCCCATTGGCAAAACCATGGCTGAGCCAGGCATCCTTGAGTCAAAGCCCATCCACTGCTTTGCATGCATAGAATAAACAAAATAATAAAAGTAGAAATGGACGTCTGTAATTACTAATAATTCCTATGTCTTGGCTGCCCTTTGTTCAAACAAAAGCATCGCTGTTTGCATTTGAATTTTGAATCAGGATATTGGAAATCATGCCCTGGTATACATGTTTGTAGTCCCTCACCTTTAAAAAAATGCCTTCCTGTGCTCCTACTTGGAGCCTGCCCTGTTACAGGACTCATTTCCAAAGAGCTGTTAATATTTTAAATATCTTGAGTGTTTGCTTTACAGATATTTCCATGTAAACAAGAATTCCCAGCTCCCCAGCTCCTCTCTCTCTCTCTCTCTCTCTCTCTCTCTCCCTCTCCCTCCCTCTCTCTCTCTTTCCCTCTCTCTTAGCTGTAATAACATCACCCATCATATCCAATTTGTGCAAATTAGTAATACGGGTCTTTAAGATTGCAGTAACAGGTTGATGCTGCAGAGGGGGAATTCATATTAACTTAGGAACATCATGAAAACATTGGAACCAGACGCACCCAAGCTAATGCTGCAGGAAGCTGTGCTGTGTCCCCTTGCTGCTGACTTTCCTTCCTGCGTGAGGCTAAAAAGAAGGCTTTTGAAGCCACAGAGCAGCTGGCAGTGCCATTGGAGATGACAGTCCCAATGTGATCCTCCTGACAGCTCTTTCCCTCACGAAGGTGGGCTGATTGATATCTGAGGGAAAGGCTGTCATCACCCCAGCCATAAACAGGAGATAAGTGACTCCATCAGTGTCAGACCTGTCCTTCTAGAACAGTCAGTAAATCACTTCGGCTCCAGATTCCTCCTCTGCTGTAGCAGACAGCTGATCGACACATAAGAGGTAAAATAGCTGTACTCACTGGTTCCATCTGGAGTCTAAAAACTGGGGTGATGTGGCTCAGGGTGTGTGGATTCCATGAAGCTTGAAAGTGCTTTCCTTTTGCTTGGAAATAGAACGGCCTAAGCTGCAGTGTGCTACTTTATTTTCCAGCAAGGGAAAGGCAAAAGGATAAAAAGGAAAACCACCTACATGAGGGCCCTTCCATAAATGACATGGTTTTTTGGGGGGAGGGGGGGAGAGGAAGGTAAATGTGCGGCCCTTCCTTTTCTCCCAGTGCCACCTGCCAAAAGATAGGAGTGGATCTGAGACAATTCAACAGTGATTAAAGCCGTGAAGTTTTAACGATCACCGTTGCTCTACATTTATTCAAATGTCTCGGAGACCAAGATCGCCTCCAAAGCATCTTCGAGAACTAATTATAACCTAACAAACATATTATTCCATTTTAATGGACCAGATGCATAGCTATGAAAAAATAGAGACAGGTTTGCGTCTTACAGCAACAACAACTTCAAATAAATGCTGGAAGGCCACCTAGCAAGATGATGGGTGAAATCTCAATGAACCACTATTTCATTGCTTGTGGGTGCACAGGTAGCCTAGCCTAGGACTTTCTGCTGCCCATTGTCCTCATCTTTCCCAAGATCTTGACACATTTTAATTAATTTCTTGTCAAAGGTTCTAATCAGATATTTGAACGATTGAAATCGTGTCAATGCTTGGCCTTTGTTCCCAAAAATGACTTTCTTGGACAATTAGAGGAAACAACTAGGCAGACCATAGGCATTGCGCTGTGTTTCCCATCTCCATCCTGCCCCTTTTCCATTTTGGATCCACTGGGCTTCAGGGGCAGAAAGGGTCCTTCTCACATTATCACAAAGAAACATGCTTATTTTTCATATCAAGTTTCCTTTCCATGCTGGTCTCAAAGTTGGCCTGAAAGTCTCTTGTTTGTGATTGTGGTTTAGCCACTTTCCAGCATTTTATATATGAGAAAATGCCATTCAACTTTGAATCTTCCTGTTAAGGCACCAAGTTGCATCCATCTGGTGCACCACTTGGAAAGTTGTCTTGCAGAGCAAAAGACTATCCAGAGTCGTCAGCAGTTTTTTTAAAGGCCACTCTAATTTATATAGTATATGATGTCCACAGCCTTCTCAAAGCTGATACTGTTGAGATGCAATAAATTTCACTTCCCATGGCTTTGTGCCATTGGACTGGTCAGGAATTATGGGAACCAATATCCAGTACATCTGGACAGCATCAGGTGGAGGGAATCTGTATCACAACTAACTTCTTTATTATTCTCAATGTATTCCTCGTTGAGCTGATTTCCTAAGCATCCAATTGACATGTTGAGAATCATGAGATGAAACCTAATCCTTTTGAAGCACCCTGTGTTGGTAAAAATTGCCCCAATCTTTTATGTGGAAAAATTCCTAAGATACAGGCCCAGAAAAGACCTACAGGGCAAATTTGACAGAACATGATGCAATTCATGAAGTGTGATTATGTGATTTTGCTCTTTATTTTAAATACAGTTTGGGTCAGTAAGATGTGAACAGGGTTTTGATGCTCTCATGAACATTATTTATTCTTAGCAAATTATTTGCACAATTGCTATCAGCAGAAGTGTAATATTTATTCCAGTTCATGCTGTTATTACTTTGTCTCACTTTTTTGAGCAGGATGAAGTTTCTGAGGCACAATACAGAAATTTAATTTCTCCTGGAAGGAAGTCAAAAGAAGTCTCTGGAATTTCATAACAGTAGGATTTGTTTGCAAATATAAAAGTTAAGAATAGGGAAGCCACAGCTTAAAAGGACCAAAAAATAAGCTAAATCCATTGACTGCACCCTATCTCTAGAGAAATCTCCCATTTTTAGAGATACCAATTCTGAAGGGCTATGATATCTAGGGATATAGCGGAAGATTCCTAAACTAATTCTGGAATGGAAACAAAAGTTGCCTGAGGAAAAATAGCATGAAAGTGAGTTCAACAGAGAAGAGAAATAAATAGTACATAAGTATACAGAAACTAGGAATGGGGGAACAAGAATAAATTAAGTCCCAGCTGCTGTGTAGGATGTTTCATAAACAACCACTGCTTCTACACATTAGCATCAACAACATATAATTTAAAAAACAATTAGTGTGGATGATAATTTTGTCAGTAGCAAACGATGGCTATAAGAGTTAGAAGGTCTACTTGATGTAAAGGGCCCCCACATTGGTTTGAAATACACCTAATTCTGTAGCCAGGAGGAAGCGCAGGGCAGATGAAAGAAAGTTGATGCTGTGACAGACTCAGCAGCTGCCCAGCTCCTTGGTGCTGTGGGCCTTTCAGATGATTACTGGCTCCCCTCGTAGCATCCACAGTGGCTGCTGCTGTGGAGATTGTGCTGTGGCTTGACCCACCTCTCCGATCTGGATCTTTTTTGACAGGGCCATGGAGGCAAATGAGCCGGTTGTCAAGCACCCTGGACATTGGAGAACAAAGCAAGCTTTCCATTCCATGGCTTCCCCTTTTCTCCACCTTGTCATAGGATCTGACACCCTCCATTCCTACTAATGTTTCAGCTAGGAAAAAACAAAAGTGGGGGAAGGCTGCTTTAGTTCAGCCATCTCTTGATCTGTCAAGTTTTCATTTGTTTTCCTTGCTCTCTAATGGTTTCAATTTCTTTCTTGTTTTAAAGTTTTCATGCATCAACAGCAAGAAGAGGGAAGAAAGCAGCAGACTGTGGAAGAATAAGGGGAGCTGTGGGTATAAACCATTTTCTCATTTGCCTACATTCTGAAATTTTAGCTCATACTAATACCACCAATAATATTAATTAATGGAGCACCTCTTATGAACATGATATATATGGCACATTACTAGCTAAAAGCATTTAAGAACTGATATTTGAAGATGCACATTTTCTCTTCTCCATTTTTAAGCCTTGTGTGAAATACTGCAGAAAGTATAATGAGATTCAATTAAAAACATTGTTATGCAGCCTGCCATTGACATTTGTAATACTAATTAAGCACTAGACAGCTATGAGTATGTAGATTTATCATTAATAAGCAGTGAGCTGGTCTTACAAATTCTTATTGTAGATTCAGTAACAAAACCATCTCTGGATCTATTTTGAATTTCTTTTTCAACCCCATTCCCGCCCCAAATTGTCATTAAATTATCTAAGTACAACCAAATATAATCCAGTTAATACCAATGATTTATCAAACAGTTCTGATTCCACAGTAAGTTTCAGAAGTTCAAATCATTGCAGTGAAAAATAACTTTTTCTTCTTTATCTGCTTGATATCCCACCTTTCTTTAAGGAGATCAATGTGATAGAAATACATATGTTCCACATTTTATCCCCACAACAACTCTGTGGAACAGAGAGAGGTACTAGCCCAAAGTCAACCAAATATTCCTTGTGTAATCCAAAGTTACAAAATATGTACATTTAATCTTATAAAAATTATTTGAATCCATTTTAGCTAAACAACTGATGAAATAATGTGTAAAAATGTTAGTTTTTAATACAAGTCTCATTGTGGATCATCCACAAGAGCCATCACTGTATTTCTGTTCCAGGGCCAGGCTTGAGATCAACACTGGCAAAAATCCAGATAATCCACATCCTCCAGAATCCCCAGAGCCCCAACATTTGTTTACATACAAGGACAAAGGCACACAAAGGCACACAAACACAGTCACACTTTTTCAACAAACGCAATGTTTTACAAAGAGCAAAAAGGAAATATAAAATGGCACACAAAAGAAATGGAAGAGAAGAGATAGAAAAAAAGAAAATTAAAACAAAATCTAATGTACACCAACGGCATTCACTATACTTCTCCAGACATTTCTGTCCTTACAAACCACCTTTGGCCACCAAGTCAATATACTGACTCAGATGTTGCTTTTTGTTTTGTAAAGTACTGTTTTGTCCTGAGACTCTCATCAAGTATCTCCATCTATTAATTTCCCTTTTTCTTTCTTCAGTTGTTTGTTTTGCAATTTGATCCTCCTTAATTGTCTCTGTATGACCAGACCACCGGGTCATTCACCTTTATTTTCATTCTGATTTCTTCATCCTTCTTGTCCCCATCTTCTCTTGTTTCACCATATGCAAACCTTACATGTCCCATTCCACTGTACACAATTTACTTTGATGTTGTTTTTGACATATCCCACTCTTGCAGCCATAAAACTAATTATTATGGTTGGTTGCACAGTCAGCCAGATTTGGCATTTTTATCTACATATTAAGGACCTAGGATGTTTTGTTTGATGGTGTTAAGAGCAATATTGCAGGATGTAAGCTGTTCCAAATAAAGCAGCCTTTTGTAACTGACTGATGGCAATTTTATCAATGCTGAAGGTGTCTGTATGATGTTCCAGTTGTTTTGGGATTGCACCAAGGTGCCTATTGCTATTGATACTCCAAGTACTTGTCTTTCTTATCAACAATTGTTAAGTCTGGGGTTGTCTGTTTGTATTCTAAAGTCCCAGAGCAGTTTAGCTTCTTCCTTTTCTATGACTTTGTGTAGTTTGTGTAGTTTCTATGACTTTGTGTAGTTTGTGATCCCACCAGTTCTTGCTTTCAGGCAAATAGCATTTCTTGCAGATATTCCAATATACTACGGTTGCTGTTTTATCATGCCGTTGTTTGTAGTCAGTTTGTGAAAGCTTCCTGTGGCAGCTAACTAGGTGGTCCACAGTTTCTTCAGCTTCTTTGCAGAAGCGGCATTTGTTTTCTATTGCTCTTCTCAGTTCTACTTTGCATCCATTTGTTTCTAAGGCTTAGTCTTCTGCATCCAGAATTAGCCCCTCTGTCTCTTTCTTCAACTTTCCTGCTCTCATTGATTGCCAGGTTTTGCTATCTGCTTTGCTTGCTAGATTTATGTACCGGCCATGTAATATTTTGCTTTGCCATGCTTCTTTTCTATTTTTATTTGGTTTTATACGCCAATTTGATTTTTTCATTACTCAGTAGGCCTTCATAGTATGAGCATGACAGCACATTGTCACTGTCCTTCAGCTAGTCTTCCAATTCCCCCTTTTTCTTCTTCAGGTGTCTGGTACATTGCAACATTCCATGCCCACTTATTTTCCTTGGTAACTAGGGTCTGTCAACATCGCTGTGTGGATGAAGGACATGATTCATTAACATTATTTTTCTGCTCTTCCTACCCAGGGCTTTTAGTTCTGCTTGAGTTCAGTCCACTAATCCAGCTATGTATCTAGTGACTGGAATTGCGGAGATGTTAATTGCTGTGATAGTGTTTCCTCCATTGAGTTTGGACTTTAAGATCTTCACTCTCATGATGTTCTTTAAACCTTCTTCTTTACTTCGGTGAACCTGATGTCAGCGTGAAAGATGCTTGGATATTTGTGTTGATCATCTCCATCCAGACTCCACATGATATTTCTAGAAGACATCTTTATTCCTTCAGTTTCTATCATTTTTCCTTTATTGATGATAAGGTGGACACATTTAGTTAACTCCACTGCAATATCTTGGCTATATATATGGACACTATTGAGCAGATATCAAGGAAGTCCTTTTGGTATTGTTCTGAGGACTCTAATAATTGAATATAACAATGGATTTCTTTTTCCATAAGCATTGAACTTTGATCTGCAAGTCCAGGTATTCCACTATTTTCCCCAAGTGTTTTTCCTCAATCCTAGCATCACTGGAATAGCAACATTAATGAACCAGACTTTCTTCTTTTCAAAAACTGTTATATCAGGCATTTTATGAACAAAATGCCTGTCTGTTTGGATTTTAAAGTCCCATAGGATCTTATTTCACTCACTTATTATCACTCATTTTATAAAACCTTCTCAACTTGATGGTCTCAATAGTTTTTACTACGTTCAAATCCAAACCTCTGGCAAAGTTTCCAATGAATAAATCTGGCAGCTCAGTCATGCTGGTGCTCGTAGTTGGTTTGTGAAATTTTGCTGCAGCCGTTGATCAAATGGTCAATTGTTTCATCCTTTTTCTACAAAGGTGATATTTGCTGTATGTTACACGTTGAATATGCAATTAGTTGGCAAAGCTTGTTCTTGAGCCATTTGAATAAAACCTCCCATTTCTTTTTTTTTTAACACACCTGGTCTGAACTAAATCCAGGTGGCTTTTTTGTCAGCTTTTCCTTCTATCTCCTTCAACTATTGACCATACATTTGCTTGATCTTCCAATTAACCAATCAGTTTTTAATTGTTTTTCTTCCTATAGATTCAGACTTCACCCTTGTTGTTTCTATAGTCAGACTTCACCTCGCTAAGCTTCATTGAATGACTTCCTATTATTATTATTTTAAAAGATTTATATGGTCACCCATCTTAAAACAACTCCGGACAGCTCACAACAATTAAATTATAAAACATATAAAAAACTAAAACCTGGTGCTTGATCAATCTACCAAAGTGCTCCAATAACCACCCAAAGGATCTACCCCTCTGCCCTCAATGTCTGGATAAAGAGTAAGATTTTAATGACCTCCTGGAAGGCTAAGAGGGCAAGGGCCTGCCAGATTCCTCAGGGGAGTGTATTCTATAAAACAGACACATTTCCTAGGTCCAACTAGATGGCAATACTCCAGGGAAGGGATCTTGAGTGTGCAGAACAGGGCAGAAGCGCACTCTTATACACCACTACTTTTATTTCTCATGGACATTCATTCCTCACAACAGACACTTAGCACCAACTATTTTCCTACCAGCACATTTGTACATTTTTTTCAATCCAGTTTCCTGTGCTTTCTCATTCTACCAAAATATAACTATTCCCTTTTTGATAATAGTTCAGTCCATTATTTGGTTGTTTTACACATTAATTTCCAGAACCATACTATTCATTGTATCATATAATTGTCTTGCATTCACTGCAAATAATAGATACTCAGCCCATAACACATCATCTGCATTAAAAAAGTACACATACATGCATGTCCTAAAACAGCACACCTCTAATATCACCATAGGTATTCCTTGTCCATATAGTCTTGTCCATAAATATGTTAAACATCTTATATCCGTGTCTTACTCCCTAGTCAGTGTTGAACTACTGATGAAGCAATCTACCTTTTCTCATGCATGCTTTATTTATACAACTATTCAAAGCAGGCTGTAGACTCACAGATTAAATGAGTTCCACAGGCATTCCAGAAGCAAGTCACATTTCTCCAGTCATACCATCTCTACAATCCTTTTTTCAATATTCACACACCATTTATGACTTCATTTTCATCACTTTTTCTTAGATACTAACATTTGCGGTATTAATTTCAATTCAGCTCTAACATATCACTATAACTTGTACACGTCTCTAAAATGCTCCTTTTAATATTGCCTAACTCCAGTTCCACCATATATCGATGTGCATATGTACATATGCACCCATCTTTCCTTCTGATTGTAAAAGAAGCTTAGACTTTGTGAGATCATGGAAGACAATAAAAGGCAGTCATTGGAACACCTTTTATGTCATCCTGGCTCTTTCTCATGATAATGGGGGCCTCTTTTAAACGATGATCTCAGTATAAGTGGAATGTAATGCATGATGCATTCCATAAAAGCACACTTTCCTTCTGATGCCATTGATTCCACTCATGAAGCAGGCCCAATTCTCCACCGTGAGAAAACAGGTTTTTCACAAACCATGTTGAGGATTTGAGGATTGAACTGGGAAACTGTAATTCTGATTGAATTGTATGTGTATGCATGTGTTTTCTTTATCAAGAAAGCATAGATCGCTGCCCAGTGATGAAATCTAAATTTTTTTCACCACTAGTTCTATGGACGTGGCTTGGGGGGGGGGGGTGTCATGTGACTTAGTGGGCGTGGCCAACTCAAC
>JANHFL010007240.1:21556-34379 GCA_032468155.1 Oxyrhabdium leporinum | reverse complement strand
ATTGTAGATGCAGGTAAGTAGAGAGCGCACACAGAGGCTCTGGGAGGGAGAAAAACAGGCCTCCTGGAAGTTTGGGAAGAGCCTCTGGAGCCAGGGAGAGGCCATTTTCACCCTCCAGGAGGCTCGAAGACAACTTCCAGACCCCAGGGAGGGTGAAAAATTGGCCTCTGTGAAGTTCAGGAAGGCTGAAAACGGGCCTATTTCCAGCCTCCAGAGAGCCTCCGAAGCCAGGGGAGGCCTTTTTTCGCCCTCCTGGAGGCTCAAAGAAAATCTCTGGATGCTGGGGAAGGTGAAAACACACACCCCTGCCACCGTGGTGCAGGAGGCCGACTAGGCCACACCCACCCGGCAACCAGGCAGTGAACCCATTGCTGAAGTTTTTGAATCTCACCCCTGCGTGTAATCCATCTAGTCCTGGGTGATTTAAACTCATCTAGAGTAGACAGATGCTCACTTACAATTTTCTTCCCTATTTTAACTTGTGCTTTTAATCTGTTTTTTTGTGGTGCTGTTTTTGATAGGTTGGACTGTTTTTTCCCTTTGTGTAAAGACAGATGCAAAAAAATGAGTTAAGTAGTTCTGCTTTCTCCATGTTGCTTGTCACCTTCTTGCCACTTTCTCCCAGCAATGGACCAATTGTTTCCTTCACTTTTTTCTTGTTTTTAAGATGTTGGAAGAAGCATTTTTTTTTTTTACTTTTGTCTCAAGCTTTTGTTCATTGTAAGCCTTAGCATTCCTCACTTCATCTTTTCAGGCTCGGGCTATTTGCTGTTATTCTGCCTTAGTTATGTGCCCCTCTTTACCACCATGCCTAGTCTGAGTCTTAATCTTTCACCTTCAATTTTAAGATCGTGATCCTTTGTGATCTTCTCCAACTTTTTGTCTTCTATTCTACTATCCACTGGTATTATGAGCCAAGACTTTATCAGTTTATATTCAGAAATCTCACAATATTTTAACCTGGTAATTCTCAGCTACTTTTTCAATTATATGTTCTGACCAATTTTTCATTATTTGTACATAATAATTTTTACAAATATTCCATTACATCATTTTAGCGACTATGTTATGTTGTTGTTTGTAATCAGTTTGTGTGATGTTCTTGCTTGGTCTACTGTTTTTTCTGTTGCTTTGCATAATCTGTACTTGAATATTTTTAACTTTAAAAAAAAAGGCCTTAATTCCATTAGTTTGGATAGCTTGCTCTTGCACATCAAAATCAAGCCAGCAGTTTCTTCTTTTTTATACTCCAATTGTAAGCCATTGCCTGGTTTTATCCTTATCCACTTTCTCTTTATATTTTGTAGAAATTGACCAAGTAATGCTTTTTCTTACTAGCACTCTCTTCTTATTTTTATTACATTATTTTGATACTCAATTTGTTTTTTGTATATAATCAGACAATGCATTCTTTTCTTCTTTAACAGGTTTTTTAAATTTGAAATAAGCCTCTCCGTCCATTTCTGCAGGCTGGCATGGTAATAATGCATAGTGAATAGTCATCAGTTTTCTTGTTTGTTGGTCCAAACTGTCCAGTACAGTTTGAGTCCACTTAATAATTCCTGCAGTGTATTATATCACAATTACAGTCCAAGTATTGAAGACTTTGATGGTGATTCTACCATTCAGTTTTGTCTTTAGCAATTTTCTCACTCTTTGGATGTATTCTTTACTAATTGAATTTTTTACTTGTCCATGCTTGATATTATCCAACTGTAAAATGCCCAGATATTTGTAGATTTCATCATGATGGCTCCTGATGCTAGAATACACTACCACTATATAACTCATAACTTCATCAGAGCACCATAAGACTCTCCCTCACTACAAGGAGGTATCCATGGAGGGGATCACTATTGTAATAGTTCCTCACACAATGCACAAGATGTTTAGAGTTGACTTAGTCTTTTGTCCATCTATTGAGTCATTCTCAAGGACCTTGGATAGGCAGATCTTTAATGGTGTTAACGGTATTGTCACAGAATGTAAGTTGTTCCAAGCAAAGTGTCTTTTGCAATTGACAGATCATGATTTTGTCAATGCCAGTGGAATACAATTGGCACTCCAGATGTTTGGTGATTGCACCCAAGGTGCCTATTACTATTGGAACTATCTTTGCTTTTGCTGCAAAGATCTATTTACAGGTCTTTGTATTTTGTGATTTCATTTTATTAGATTTCTCCAGCTTCTTTTCTTCTCCTGTCTCCAGGTACTGCCATGTCCACTATCCAGACCTTTTTGTTGACAATCATTAAGTCTGGGGTGGCAATTGCTTGTCTGTTTGAATTCTAAGATCCCAAAGCATTTTAGCTTCTTCATTTTCCATTACTTTGTGGTCACATCTGTTCTTGCTTGCAGGCAAATGCTATTTCTTTCAGTTTTGTTTGCACTGCTTTAAATTGTTGTTTTTAAGTGGGAAAATTTAGTTCCTGCCCAGACCTCTTGGTATCACAAGGCTATCAATAAAAGTTCATTTTTGGAACAACTTCAGTTTCAAGATTCCTGCTTTCTTAGGAAGATTGGAGAGGCAAGACCTTACATTAGGCAGGAACTGCAAACTAGTCAACCCGAAAAGGCAACAGCACTACCATGGGGACTGTGCACACCGTGTCTGCCCAGGGCAGTGACCACAAAGAGGCTGAATACCGGAGGAGAACACCACCCCCCCAAGGCTCAAGCAGAGGAGGCCCTCAATGCCTGGATAGAAGAGAACCTCACCTCAAGCACCACTGCCAAGCTGAGGTGGTCCATTGGCATTGGGAAGAAGGAAGGTTGGGGTGGCAGGGCCAAGGATGTCACCCTCACTCATGGGAGCCGCCGACCCAAGTAGAAGCAGGAGATGGAAGATCTCTATGATGAAGATGAACTGGAAGAAGCCCTAGACCAACCCAACCAACTCCTAATGGAAGCCATGAACCTCATGAGGGAGGCAATCCATGGCATGTGGATCCAGGGCACCTTGGTTTGTGCCTCAGGTGAGGCAGGTGCGCAAAAGGAGGCTACCATTGAATGAAGGGGATCCCCAACCCCAGGGGCTACTACTGAATCACAGGGGCTATGGGCGAACCTATTGCCACCATGAAAGACCTGCCCTGGTGACATTTTGATGGAAAGCAAAGCCTTCAACTTGATGGGAGGAGTCTTCCACCCTTAGAACAGAAGGCACCCTCCCTTGGCATCAAATTTAAAAAGTTTCTGGGATTATTCCTCACACACATACTGACCTACATGCGGGAGTATGGGAGGGACCTCCCTACCAAAAGGGCCAAAGTCAGGGTTGTCATACTGGCTCTAGAAGGATCAGCTGCACATTGGATAGTGAGCCTCCATAATGCAGATGCACCAGAGCTCTGCAACTTTAATTGCTTCATGACAGCGTGGAGATTTGAGGACCCCCTAGCCGATTGCTAAAGACTGCATAAGGCATGTCAGTAAGGGCACCACCCAGTCACTGTCTACATCAAAGAGTTTTGTGACCTGACTTGCCACGTAGATTGGCCAGAGGAAATACTCATGAGTTAGTTCAAAGATGGCTTAAACGATGACCTGCACAATACCTGCATTGCTTGTGGAGCCCCAGTCTGCCTGCATGGCTGGTGTGTCTTGGCTGAGGAAGCTGAAATTGACCAAACCCAAAATCAGTACTGTGCAAACCGGTCCTGGAAGAGATCCCCACTGGAAGGGAGAAGAGGGGGAATCAAACCTCGCTCTGCCCCGCCGCGCTCAACTGTCTGTTTCAGTTGAGGGAAGGAAGGCCACCACCCAACCGAGTGCCATGTAAGGATGCCCACCCGGAAAGGAGAGAAGCAGGTTGCACCCTCAATGCCACCACCGCATTCTAGAGACACTGACCTAAAGACCCATGCAGTCATTGAATCCCTGCCGGAACTAATTATGGTGCAAGGAACTCCGACCCCTCCGGTGGAGGAACCCGATCAGTCAGAGAGTGACTATGAAGATCCTTTGGTAAGTGGGGTTGTTGAACCCCTTACAATCCCTATAACTGTTAATTCCATTGATGGGTAGAAAAGTGAGACTTAAAGCATTGCTGGATTCAGGGTGCACGAGAAGCCTAATAAGCCTGACTCTGGTTGGGGAACTGGACATTCAACTAAGGCCACTAAAAACTCCATTCTTGTTCTGCCAACTTGATGAGTTCATTGTGGGGGGCACCCTGGCTACGTTTGCACTGAACCACTCAAACTAATGATGGCAAATCACTCTGAAACTATTTCATTGTGACACCAGGGATGAGATGGCCCCTAGTTCTGGGACTGACCTGGTTAAAGAAGTGGAACCCAAGGGTGGACTGGACAGAGGGGGCCCCTCCAATTCCCTAATAATGAATTAGTGAATTCATTATTTAATTAGGAACCCCACCAGACTAGAATACCGGAGAGTGAGGAATAGCTGTAACTGTGGCGAATGGACCCCTACCAGGTGTCCCCAGGGAATACCAAGATTTGATGGATGTTTTCAGCGAAGTGGCCTCGGATGAACTTCCCCTCCATAGGTCTACAGACTGGGCCATCGAGATTTTACCAGGGACCAAACTACCTAAGCCAAAACTTTACACTATGACTCCCCGGAACTGGATGAACTGGAAATTTATAGACAGAAAACTCGAGCAAGGGTTCATTGAACTGGTGAGACCCAAGGTGGCTGCCCCAGTCCTGTTCCGGGAGAAGAAGGGTGGCTCGTTATGCTTATATGTGGATTATAGAAATATAAACGTTATTTGCAAGGAAAATCTCTATCCCCTACACCTAATGAAGGACATGCTGGTCCATCTGGCAAAGGGGAGATTTTTTTCCAAACTAGACTTAAAGGAGTATTATTACCGGACCCGGATCTGGGAGGGGGATGAATGGAAAACAGTGTTTAATTGTCCTTTGGGATGTTTCCAGTTCAAGGTTTTGCCATTCGGGCTCCCGTCGTTTTCATGCAGCTGATTAATGAGGTGCTGCATAAGCACTTGTATAAGGGAGTTTGGGTTTATCTTGATGATATGTTGATTTATACTGAAACTAAGACTCAACATGTTAAATTGGTGCGGGAGTGTCTTGAAGAAACTAAGGGCAACTAATTTGTTTGGCAAACTCTCCAAATGTGAATTTCACCAAGATAAGAGATTACCTAGGGTATCAAATCTCTCACCAGGGGGTGGAAATGGACCCCACAAAAGTCAGAGAAGTCTTCGAGTGGGAAACCTTCCACACTCGCAGGCAATTGCAGAACTTCCTGGGGTTCGCTAACTTTTATCAGCAGTTTATCCTCTCTTTTGCCCAAATAGCATTTCCTATTATAACATTTTGCCCACATAGCATTGCCTATTATAACATTATAACATTTAACAAATCTGTTAAAAACGAAGGGGGTAGATAAATTGAAACTTAGCCAACCACTAAAGTGGACTATGGACTGCCAAGCAGCATTTGAGAAACTGAAAAGACTCTTTTCAGCAGAACCTGTGTTAAAACATCTAGACCCAGTTATAGTAGCAATTAGTACATCATTGGAGGAGGTAAAAGACCAGGTTACAGACAAATCTTCATGGAGAAATGTATGTGGTCGCTAAGAGTCAACAATGACTTGATAGCATGTAATCACTAACCATCATATTAATCCTACATTGTTTTTGTTGAAAACACCAACTTCCTAGAGCAATTATTGTTATCTAATAATGCCCTCCAAAGCCATTAGTGCATTCCAGAACCCATGCAAAGTTACTGCTAAATAGTAAATTCCATGTTTCCCCAAAAATACGACTGTCCCAAAAATAAGGTCAAGCCTGATTTTTTGGGGTGGGCCTAAATATATGCCCTCCCCCAAAAATAAGCCCTAGTGAAGGGGGTGGGCATGGCCAGAACAGGAGGCAGCCCTCCCCTTCCCCAGGTCAGCTAATGGCAGCTGGGCCCCTTAATCACGACCCACGGATCAGCTGAGCTGATTGGGAGCTGCCTCTCCTTCTATCTCTCTGGGTGCCTGGAAGTGCTTCTTGCACACTCTTGTCAGCCCCAGCCCTGCTGCAACACCAGGCAATCTCGCAGCTGAGGGCCCCTTTTCGGGTCCTGATCCAGGGCTCACCATGTCTGGGGTTGTGGGAGGGGCATGGAGCTGCAACCATCAGAGCTGGCGAGTCCAATGACAAGCGAGGCTGCAGCAGTGGCAGGACATGTCAGGACAGCACTACCCAGCAGCTCGTTAGCAGGCCACTCTCCTAGCCTGGTCTAGCTGTAAGTGGCAGTGGCAGGCAACAAGATGCGCAGCCAATGCAAAGAACAGGGAGGAGGTGGCGATGATGGGACACGTGAGGACAGTGCCCGCCAGCTGCTCATCATCAGGGCGCTCTCTTGGCCGGGTCTGGCTATAAGTGCCAGTGGCAGGCAACGAGGTGCGTGGCCACCATGAAGAACAGAGAGGCAGTGGTGGCAGGACATCCGGTTGCAGCATTGTGGCCAGGCTGACGGCATGGTGCAGACTCCTGAGAAGCATGGCTGGAAGCACGTGCATGGCTGCAGGCTTCCCAGGACTCTGCACCATGCCGTCGGCCCTGCCACGCCGCTGCGACTGGATGTCCCTCCACTGCCGCCTCCCTGTTCTTCACACCAGCCATGCACCTCGTTGCCTTCTGGTGCCAATCACAGCCAGACCCGGAGAGGAGAGCAGCCTGCTGATGGGAGGCTGGCCAGCGCTGTCCTCATGTATCCTGCCACTGCAGCCTCGTTTGTCGTTGGACTCGCCAGCTCCGATGGTTGCAGCTCCATGCCCCCCTCACCACCAACTGAGGTAAGACTGTTCTTGAACGGGGCACAAGGCGTGTGGGGCCTCCTGCTTCTTTTGCAGCCTCAATCAGCTGCAAGAGCGGCTGGGATTCTTCTAGGCAGCGGCAGGAGGTTCTTTGGACCAAGCTGCTGGTAAGAGGGGCAGCTTTCCCTGCCCCCGCCCTCTCACCTCCCAGTACATGGGGAAAAAATACCTCCCTGAAAATAAGGCCAAGTGTTTATTTCGGAGGTCAAAAGAAAATAAGACCCTGTCTTATTTTGGGGAAAACATGGTTTTTACATCACAAGAGGCAAAAATGATTAAACATACAAGGAACAATTATATTAACTTTATTAGACTAAACAAATCAGAAAAAATGTAATAGTAACCCACACGGAAATGTTGAAATTAATTTGTTCTCATGTTCTGAATGTGTTAATAATTTCACATTGGATACTTTCATTGCAGCATCATATTTTTTTAGGATTGACTTATACAACAAACAAACAGCTAGAGAGAAGAAACTTGCTGATGTAAGTTATCTGAGCCCCACATTTGTCTTCAAGTATTCTTAACTCTATTTTACTTTTATTGGAAGATCTATGATAAGACAGAAGGAATGGCAGTTTCTTGGTGGCCCTGGAATTTAACAACACACTTTATTTTATTTTCCTTGGTTTACATCCCTTGTTTACCTCCGGACCTCAAAGCAGCATGCAGAGCAATGGGATTCTGTGCATCTCCCCTGTACTAAAGCCACATCTTAATCACTATATCACATTTTGTAAGATTCATCAAGTGACATCACCTATAAAGTGGGGTTCAATTATCTCTGTTTGTGTAGGTGTTTGTTTTTCATAATATCCATTTTGATTGTACAGCCTATGCTTAGTACCTCACTTGAACTTTATGACACTAAAACCACTGGCAATAGACAACAGCCATCCAACTTTTTGTTGTTGTAATTGGCATCATGTCACAATTACTCCAAGAATCAAATCTGATCTCAGTATCAGGGGAAAAGTGAAAGAAGAGAACTAAGCATTGTATGCTAAAGTTGTTTTATTTCTTATGTTTTACTAATATAAAGGTGGGAAACAATCTCAGTGCAGCTGAAATTGTAAAAGAGGAAACATTTATTTTATTGCTTAATTTTAACTCACATTTCATTCAGTTAAAAAACCCACAGGACTTGGATACTATAAACGTCTTTTACAATAACATTGGTCTAAAAATTTCCTACCTATTCAAAAAAAGATGTATAACCCATGACACCAGATGAAGACATCAGAACATGCACAGTGATGTAGAAAACACAGAAATACAAATTTAATTGAGAGATCAGATGGCACAAAAAATGTAAATGTTCAACATCAAATAAACCAAAAAAGAAGGGAATTCCACAAATGAAATGACTACATAGGATATATCCACTTTTGGATAGTCACATACTTAACCCTAACAAACACAGCACTTTCAGGAGGATATCCTGGAGTTCGATCCTGATGGGGCTCAAGGTTGACTCAGCCTTCCATCCTGCCAAGGTCAGTAAAATAAGGAGCCAGATTTTTGGTAGCAATATGCTGACATTGTAAGGTGTCCAGAGAGTGCTGCAAAGCACTACAGGGTGATATATAAGTCTATGTACTATTGCTACTTTCTGAAGAAAAAAGCTCTTGCCAATGCCCAGTAATCATAAGTCCTTAGCAAAACCAGGGCCCTTCCAGCCAACAGTAGTAGTAGAAATACTTACAAGTTAGGAGGAACCAGGCCAATGAAAATAGAGCAGAAGATTGTAGTTTTTAAAATTATACCAGCAGGCAATATAAATTTTACAATGCATTATCTTGACATTTGAAACAGGAAATTTGATTAAAACCAGCAATTATTCATTATAGTGTTCAGATCTCACATTTCCTTTGCAATAAAGATCTCAGTTATCTTATTTTCCTTAAAGTTTACCTATCTTGGCTAAAAAACATCAGATTTCTAGATGGCAGCAAAGAAATAGAACTATTTCCTGCCATCTATTGACTCTCTGGATCTTTGCAGACCACAGTCCTAATTATTCTATTATCCTTGGAGCTACACGTTGAGTCTGATTCTATGCACTATTAAGTACATCACACTTAATATTTATTAATGATAACAGCTATAGAAAATATGTTAATAAATATAAATATAAAATAAAAATAAATATAATAAATAAATATAAAAGAAAAAGAAAAAAAACCAAATATAATTTCAGCACCAGAAGCTGACATTTGTAGTTCCATTGAAAAAAATGTAGAGTGGGTGGGGGAGAGCCAAGATCTTAAAAATGTTAATATCCAAATATATCTTCATTTTCCTCAGGATTAGACTATTATAATTCCAACAAGCAGAGTTTGACATAAACATTAGGAAAAATGTAATCTACTCAAATGATTCACATAAATATAACATTATTTTCAAACTTGCATATTATCTATGCAAGCTAAAGTACAAAATATAAGTTTTGGGAGGATAAAAATGCTTTCCTGAAAAATACTCCTTTAATTGCCAGATATTTCACCTTAGTTATACTGTGGAGTATTCTTTGATGACATTAGTTTCTAGCCAAGAATACCTAAAATATTCTCACGTGATCACAAAGATGAATAATACTGGATCAAAACCAAAAAGTAGCTGAAAGATTGAAATGATGCTGACACAATATGGAAAGTTATTATCTCTGTAAATTATCAGTGGAATTTCCCATTTCCCCTACCCCCAAGAAACCCCAAAAAGCAAAAACTGGGGTTTGACTTTTCCTTGCCTTCCTAGAAAGTTCAGATTCTTCCAAGGATTAAAGCTTATCAGGTAAATAGCAGGATTAAAGTGAAAGCCCTAATTCATTTTCCTCTTCTGACTTTTTAAAAATAAAAATAAAAATCATGAAAGCCATAACTCTGACAAAGGGGGCAACAAACAAGTAAGGCTTAATATTTGGAAACCGTCAACAAAAGAGTACTTTTGCATGCTTAAAAGGTTTTTGCATTCAATGTCATTTCAAGCAAATTTCAAAAAAAATGTTAGTATCTATTCTCTCACTTCAATGTCCTTTGATGAAATCCTGAGAAAGGTTTTATCTGTTTTCTTACAGCTTTTTTGATCTTCAGCACTGTAGTCTAGGATATTTATATTTTGCATTTTTATGTGTTAAAAGGGATGGGATAAGGGGAGAGCCGTGCTACTTTTCCATTCTTTGTATTACAGCTGTTAGGAGAAATCTAATAATGAAATTACTTCCAAAGTGGAGGAATGTGTTCCACCTAGAGTCCATTTTCTGGAGTTGAAAACAATGGAAGGGAAAGGTATATATTTTGATAAGCTATTTATGAAATTACAAAAGTACTTGCTACTTCATAGGGATTCCCCCACACACACACCTAAAATCAGAGATCCTGTCCTCAGCTATAATTGACAGTGTTAATCTTTTCTCTCTTCAGAGCAATAAAAAGAGTCATTTTTATATTTAATTAATGCAGAGGATCATTTATTGATCACTGGCTAATGAGGCTTTGATCACACTACAGTGGAAATGGGCATTAACATTGCAATTGAAGAGGATGTTTAGAAAATCCACTTTTTAATTAGTTCACTGTGAAGTGAATTATGGGAAAATAATTTGAAAGGGCAACAGACCACCAACATTCTAAGCTGTTTTGTCCTTAATCTTGAGCCTGTCATCAATGGTGCAGATAAAAAGTGGAAGTATTCAGCCTCTGTTAACAGACATGTTAGAGCAAGGACAAATGGCCAAGAGGAAGGGAACAGATGTTGAAACGCACTAAACTTTCATGTATTAAATTTTCACAACAAAAGCATGATCAAAACAAAATCCACCCAAATCAAATATGGATGCAATAGTACTTGTCCAAAATCACATCTGTTTCTCTGCCTCCTTATTTTGATGCCAGAGCTAGCACATATAAATTATAGAAACACTGCTGTTGCTGGCGGACACACTTAAATAAGTCCAGGATAAATCAAATTCTCCCCATAATGATAAATAGTACAAAGGAATGGCATAATTACTGATAAAAGCATTGCACACAAAGAGAAAGTAAATGAACACCTATTCAAAATGGTGAAAAGAACAACGGGTGCATCTCAATTATTTTTAAAAAGTATTTCATTAAAAGCAGAGATTTCACAAAGAGTAGAAGCTCGTCTTGAACCATAACTTTTCATAAATAATTTGAAAACAATATATATCACAGACTTCTTAAATCTTCACAGCTACAAAACCTTTATAAAGTGCAATCCTCTTACCAAAGCTAAACATTTTCTATGTATGTTATAGAGATGGTAATGAACAACTCTAAGAATTGGCAAAACCATATGGAAGATTTTTAAAAAGAAACCGGCAGGAAGTCAATTAAGCTGGAAATGAACTACTACTACCGCCACCCAACATTCAAATGCAAACAAACCAACATAGACATCCCTCATTTTTATTAAGTGCTTTCCAAATCACAGCATTCTTTTCATGGAGCTGCTGGCAGCATCTTCCACACTCACCTGAGAAACTTTATAAAGCAGTTTGTAGCGTTCCTCCCTTTTCTGAAAACTGCAGAGATTGCAACCCATTCTATTAAGCAATAGTAAAAAAGCAAGGCTTCTAATTTCCCAAGAACTGAGAGCCAAATGCAGTGACAGGGAAGGACTCTCTGGACTTGTCTACTGTTTTTCATCAATCACTCCAGTGCAAAACACAGGCATGCCACTGTTAGCTAAAAGCACAAGCCACTGTGTAAGCAGCAGACTCTTCTTCTTGCCTAAGTGTCTTACACTCACGTATACACACAGACATACACAGAGTTTCATCTCAGTTCCCCTCTCCCTGCATTAGTGCACATGACTACACAGATTCCAGCTCATAAATATTAATAGGCTCTCATTGATTATTTATGACACAACGTGTTAGCAAGGAAGGGTGTCTTAGCCACCGTTGATAATAGATTAATATTCACTATTTAAGAAGCAAATGGAGTATAAAAATACATATATCACTAACATCGTTGTTTATTGGGATGAAAATATAGATAGAAATTATTTTTTTTAAAACAGCGTGTCTCATTTAATCTGAGGAATGAAAGGCAATTTTACAAACAGAAATTGTGGGATGACACACTTGTACCAGGAGAGGTTTCCAATTTGGGCAGTGCAGGATGGTATCTTTTGAAAATAGGCTGTTTTTTAAAAAAGAAAAAAATATATTTTTCTTAACAGTTCAAGTAAACAAGGGAGAAAAAGAAAACAAATCCAGATGGTTGCACTCTCTTAATTCAGTTGGTGCTATCAAATCTGTTGAAATACTAAAATTAGAAGAAAACATATTCTAACAGTTATGTTCATGAAGGTTTTATTTAGATTTTTTACAGATTATTTGATAGACTATTTCAAAGTGTGCGTGGAACTGATTTTTTACTGTGTATCTGGGAAGAACATATACCAGGTGTCCCAGGCTGGTGTCCTCCAGAAGTGCTAGGATTAGAAATCCCAGAATTTCCAAGCAACATGGTCTTTGCTGGTTTCTATGTCCTGCCTCAATACTGGAACTCAACTCGAGACTGAACAAATATGAATGCCTCTATTGAAAAATTGCTTAGAGCAAGACTCTGATTGTTGGGGGATTTTCATCCCCCCAATTTTTGAACTTTATCATTCAAAAAGCCACAGCCCATTCTGTGAAATGCAGTGCAGACCTTGATGCCCTTTGCTGCATCCATTACTATGGAGCAGAATTTGAAAGAGACCTCACTCCATGCTTAATCCCATCTGTTCAGAGTGTTCCTTCTTTTAAATTTTGTAAACCAGTACAAAATGTCTCTAGGTGACTTACATCAGAATAAGAATGTAAAAAAGGGGGTGGGGCTGGAGAAGAAACAATATGGAAATCCTGTGCATCTGGGTCTATGACAATTTGCCATGGGCAACTTGCCACAGCCAACTCACCTTGCTGGGCAGAGCGGAAGAATTTTCACGATATCTGCACGATAAAATCACTCAGATCCGAGACGACTTAGACTCC
>JANHFL010007238.1:32198-55724 GCA_032468155.1 Oxyrhabdium leporinum | reverse complement strand
CCCCCCCCCAAGCCCTGCTGTATTTCCTCAATAA
This sequence comes from Oxyrhabdium leporinum, assembly GCA_032468155.1. Classification (NCBI taxonomy): domain Eukaryota; kingdom Metazoa; phylum Chordata; class Lepidosauria; order Squamata; family Cyclocoridae; genus Oxyrhabdium; species Oxyrhabdium leporinum. The sequence goes on along the minus strand of JANHFL010007238.1, from coordinate 55,690 downwards.
GTAGTTTGTGCTAGGGGGAAAAACACCTAAAAAAAACTAAATATTTCTGAAAAAGAAATATGCAAGGGACATTAAATAAAAGTAAACATAATTTGTAACAACAATATCTGATGCTATTCAATGAACTAGTGTAAAACAATGAGCCTCTATCAGAAGAATACTTCTATTTACATATCTTTTGTACAGTCAGTGATAATAAAATAGACAAATACTATGTGGGGGATATTATGGAATACATATACAAAAGAGACCCAGTATACATCTGGCTGGAGAATGGAACGCTAGGCATTCATTTCAGTTTACATGCTGTCTCATCATCATCAGATATCAGAAACGAAACACTGATGAAAGAGAAAGTGAATGCCAATTTCCTCCTTCTGGAGCCAAGTTTTCAGTGGCTCTTTAAAATAATAGATAGTTGTTTGCCGAGAGTGGCTTGTTCCATACCATTAACTCAGAACAAAACGTATTTTGAGTAGGGGAGCAGTGTTTACTTCTAATAAATGATTAATACATGCCACATTTATCACTTGGAAACAAAGACATTTAGTCACAATTTTAGGCATAAATCAAGGTAGGTAGAATTAATGTAAAAAAGGATTGCCTTATTCCCTAAAATGGCAAAGAGAGAGGTCAAGCAACCAAGAATAATCTTTTAAATATTTAGAAAGACTTAAGCAATCACGAAAAAGAGCTGAAATCTCTCTTTAATCTTCTGGGGTATCAAAATTAAAATGATTAGATCATCCTATGCCTATAACAATAGATCCAAAAGGAAAAAGTATTTTCTTGTCGTTGCATCACATTGAATAAATAACATGCATTCCAGCTGAAATGAATAAGTTTCAAAGCAAATCGAATCGGATTTCAACATTTTTTTTCCATGAAGCATAATTACATAATTATAAAATGAAACTTAGAAATGGGTGATTGAATATAATGCATGTCTCTCACACATCATAATACACACTGCTTTCAAATTGCCTCCTTTGCTCTATTTTACAACCAATACAAGATAATAACTAGTTCTATACCACAGATAATATTTTGCTGAACCCTTAGGACTTTTAAAAGGATTGTTCGCTGCAGCTGGTTTTTTTTAACTAACCAATAATAATTTGTGGCTTTTATTTCATTATCATAAATAACAAAAGGCACATATTAGACCTTTTTAAACTGTTTTGTATTTCACTGTATAATTCGATTTATTTTGCTAACATTCTTGGCCATCTTTTTAAGGTATAACTTAAAATGTATGCTTTTTCCTCAATTGTTATTAATTTATCTGAATTACAAATTTAGGAAATTGCTTACCAATAATCTACTACACACCTATGATGTAGAAAGAATCACCGTATTATTTATTTATGCAGTTCAAAAAAAACCCTACCTAGTTCTGTTATGCTCTGCAATGCGTTTTGTTAACATTGCACTGTGCTAATATTTTAGATAGTTGACATTTTTCTAATGCAAAAACATACTTCCAATTAATATAAGTACTCAGAAAACAACATATTAAAGTTTAAACTTTACACCTGCATGAAAAAATATCCCTGAGATCATGACGTCTTCTGCTTCAGCCCTTCGTATAGATTATGTTATTAGAACTCGGCAGGGAAGTTCATTGATTTTTTAAAAGTCTTTGACCTCAGGACAGGCAAGGGTGTAAAAAAGTAAAAATTGGGACGGATAGCCAGGGCGAAGGGACATTTTTCACTCTGAACTCTAATGAACAAGTAAGCGCTCTACTCCAAGAACCATACCCTCCCTTCTGCAAAAAGAAAGAGGGGGGGGGGAGGGAAGAAAAGAATCCATTCTGGCTGCCGAATGTTAAAAGCCACTCGAATTCGAAGAGTTCTCATCTCCGAAAAAGCGGGGCAAGTCAGTTTCAGCATAGGCAATGTATGCCTACGATCCGGGCTTTGCAAAGAGCTTCACCCTGAAAATAAGGTAAGCCTAGGATAAAACCCTGGTCTTCAAGGACCCGAAAAGTCTGGAAGAAATAAAGACTGTCCCTTACCCTAACTTGAAAGCCGAACGAAGCTCCTTCGTTGTTGTCATCTCCCGGGGCCCCCTCTTCACACCATGGCGACGGGTGCTGCACTGGGCTCGGTTGTAGCGGTGACACTTAAGCTGCCTGCTCAGACCAGCGGGGGAGGGGGGTGGGGGGGAGAGCGGAGGCGTGAGCGCGCGCGCGCCCGCCTGGAAGAGGCGAGGAGCGGCATGTGCTGCTTCTGCAGCGAATGTCTCTGACTGAAGTAGTAAAGGGGAAAGGCAGCCCCGCTGAGTTCTAGACCGAGAACCTCACGTTCAGGCCAAGTCAAGGCTAGCTAGAAATGATTAAAACTCAGTCGGCCCCTCCCCATGCAAGAGCCGGGATTCCTTCTCGCCTTCCCTCTGCGGGAAAGTGGGGCTCTCATTATGCATTCTCCCGGAGGAAGCCTCAGCGTAGTAGGCAAAGCTTTTCCCAGATTGCTTGGTCCCTGCCCAGCGGTCCATGCAGAATACAGGTACCTATTGTTCCCCGGACGCTGCAAACAGCCGCCCAATCTCTGGTACACTTAACAACCACTGAGCCTGAATTTATTTTTTTTAACCCTCCATAATCCTCTGCAGCTCCCTATGGGTTAAATGCAATGTTTGGTACATGAGTAGGTGTTCTTTTTTTCTTTCACAAGAAACCAAGAAATCGTATTTATCTGTGTGCTCACATGCACGTGTACTCTTAAAAAGCACACTCAATCGCACAATGAAAAATATGTTTAGGAAACTAGGTGGTACTTTAAGGAACTGAGTTATACCTCCCGAGAAAAATGTATGCTACTTGTAGCCCGGTGTGTGTTGGCTGACCTTAAAGCCTGCAAACTATTTGCTATTGCTGATTTCAGTCTTGTTATATTCCGAATGATATATGTATGCAAGTAAAAAATTTTCACCTATAATAACTGTCTAAGTGTCAGTATTCATTACAGTATGAGCTGTATCCATTGCATTTCTAAATAGATATTTCTTCGGGGAAAAAATATTCCTTAACAGATTGAACCCACTGATTTATTTATAAATGGTGCCCCTCAACTTTGGATTTTATAAGCTACAAGCATTCTCCTTCCAAATAAAAGTAAAATAATAAATAGCAAAGACAAAAGAAGAGAAAACTAAGATTTACACTTTTTAAAACTCACAGGACTTAAAGTCCTAGCGCTGCACATTTAAAATCTGCAAAGAAAGTTTCAGATCAAATTGGTATTCTGTTGCATATATTCACTTTTGTTTTAACATATCCTTTAAAAAAGCAATGGAATTTGAGTATGAGTTTGAGAGTATGACTTGAGCAGTGCTTTTTTCTTACATGGAAAGGATCACAATGGATTGTTGTTATTAAAAGGAAGTCATATGTGCTCTTAAGAGCATTCTTCCTAAGAGATTCCCATCTAGACTACTAAAAGAGATTCACATATTTCTCAGCCTTCTTGACTAGACAAGTTATCACTTTTCCTTAATATGTAGTCTACTTGTTCTACAGCTTATACATATTTCATCTTCTAAAGCTTTCATATAGTGCATTCAGTGATGTAAACAAAATCACCTACTCTTTATTTGCCATACCATAAATCAGTAGCTAATCCCAGATTAGTCATTTAAACACATTCTGAACACAAGTATTGTAGCAATATGAACTGTAAAGAGAACTGAAAACATGTCAAGAAGACAAGCATCATTATTTTCATATTGATGAATTCTTATATCTCACTATATATATTTTAAGACTAGACAAGTCTTAGTGCTTTGGCTATGATACCCAGAATTTTACCTGACAGCTTAAACGCCCCTTACATAAATAGACTATACCAAGATTAGAACCACGGCACAAGCAGTATAACTGCTAAATTTTTATAATTGTGGGTGGGTAGAATTGCTTCTCAAAGCTTCAGAGAAATTACACCACCCTAATATATTATTTGAGAATCATATGAAACCACTCTTTATGTCAAAAGGAAACTAGATTTGCTTCCTGCAAAAGTTTCCCTTTTGGTAAAAATAGAATTAAAAAAGTTTGCAACAATAGTTAGTGTCTGAAAAAATGGGGTTAAAAACATTTTAAAAGCTAAGAGTATTTAATTCAACTGCACACATGTTGGAATATCCTATCCTTAAAGTGCCTGTGATAGATGACTTTCTCCATTCTTTATTTTTTGATAATCCCTTCTGGCCTCTCATGACCTAATCAAGACATCTCTAGACTCTGTAGACAAGTACATCACTACAGTATCATAAAGAATATTACTCAGAAGGTTTTCACCAGTTTCACTCTATCTAGATCTGTTAACATTTCTCCATAAAAAAGCCATAAACAAAAATTATGATATAACTATACTTTTAGCATACTTTTGTCTGAGTGTTTTTCAGAAAAAAAATATCTCAATTTAAGTTAGAAGAAGGAGAAACAAACATATTCCCATAGCAAGAGTTCTTACAATTCTCTTAGATTCATTTTTTCTGGCTTGCTTGAAATGACTTGGTTTACACAAAAACTAAGGTGGAATAGAGGGAACATAGTTTCTTTTCATGCATAATCAGCTGGTATATGCAGATGATATTTAAGGTTGCAGTTATAGCGTTCCCTTCAACTAACTCATTAGTGTTATCTATGATGGTTTGTTTATAGTTATATAGTTTTAATGTGTTAGCAAGAAATCATTTAGATCTAGAAATATGTATCTCTCTCTCTCTCTCTCTCTCTTTTTCTCTCTCTCTCTCTGTCAAGCATACTCAGAAAATACTCAACTTATATCAGCTTCATTTAATAGTTGCTTTATAAATCTTGAAGCATATTTTCTATCACACATTTCATCTCTTATGTATTTAAAATAGTAGCTTTTCTACTATAAGATTTAAAGAAATTTAATATTGAAGAGTTTCTAGACACGAACTATGATAATTCAGTTAGTTCTTAGATATCAATTATTTTTAAATACCAACTTACATTCTACATTATTGGTGCATTTCTGAAATCAGTATATATTAGGACCTAAGCAAGTTTTCTGTTCATTGGTTTGCAGTCTATATCAGTTAGATGGAGCCAAAACTACTGACTAAAATATCCACTGTAAAAAAATATGAAAAAAGATCAAAATTCAGTTATAAAGTTAGTTGTAACAGTAGATGACAATTGATAGTCTGGAATCCCCCAACCACTGGGTGTTATAATCCTATAGATGCTAGTGAAGTTGCTCTAATATTACAGATTCTGGAAAAAAGATAGGAAAAGCCAGTTTGGCCAAAGTTTGACGTTATATAATTTATTAAACTTATAAGCCTCAAATTACTGAAACAAATTACTTTTTAAGAATTGTTTTCATATAAACAGAGTCAGACAGTAGGCAGTGCACAAATTACAGCAGTAATTGTTGTAAACATTATTTATTAGCATCTTTTGTACAATAATTTGAAAAAAATTACTGACAGCTTTTGTTTATCAAATATTCCTGCAATATTGACCTTCTTATAACATGATAAAGATATGTTGAAGAAAAACCTTTCAGTTGGTAGTTCATTAGCTCCAGTGAGAATTCTGTCTATCTGAAAACTCAGTAGAAATCACAGAGGTGGAGGTAGTTTTCAGCTGCTCACCTTGGGTGGGTAGAATTTTCAGTCCCCACCATGGGTTGGTAGACTTTTCAGCCACGCACCTTGCTCTAGGCATAAATGTACATCTCAAAGGTTATGGCATTGTTTTGTCTGCAATTTTAATACTGATATTTGTTTGTTTCCCCCGGTTTCTGTTCTTCCTCTATTCTTCTTAGCTAGAAGCAAAAGGTGAAAACCTTTCTCAGAAAAATAACAAAATAAAACGTAACATACTTAAACAAAATCAATTAAAAAGATATTATTTCACAAAAATGTGTGGTTTATACTGTTTGATTTCCTCAGAGCTATCAAGTTGTCTGTTAGTTCATTCACACCTACCTTGTAATTTTGTTCCTTTGAAGTTACTGATTGGAAAGGCCATATGTAGAATATCTTCACTGTAGAGAAATTCAGACACCCAAGATCTTGCTCTTGTACATCAGCCTGCCCTTTATAGTTAGTGCTATCATCATCTTCTGATACAGTCTGAACACAACATGAATTATAAATGTAGCAAGATCTTTACCATTTAAAACACAAGTTTTATTGGCTTTTTCCTAACATACTACACCCCTTTAGGAAGCTTTTAAAAGCCATTTAATTTCCCTTCAAAAAGTCAATTTTCTTCATAGATAATAGATTACCATGGTGTTCATGAAAGAGCAAAACCAATATAACAAGCCAATTTATTTATGGCTCAGAGATTTGCTTCTACATTTTCAAAAGGATGCATTGCCAATTTCATATCACTAGGCTTGAAAACTATCCCCATTTCTTGGTAATACTAGTCCAGTTAAAAATCATGACCAACTTTAATAACTAGATAGTTTTAGCAAGCCACCCTTTCTTCTAACTTTATTATCCAATTTCAAGTTTTAATCTTCAAAAAATAATAATACTGTTTTAGTTAGACTTCTAAAATTATACATCTAAAGATAAGGTGCATAATAATACTTTTTCTAAAATAATAATAGGTTGTCTATCATATGTTTAGACTTGACACAATCCCTTCATGTGGACATAAAATCATCTTCAATAATCTGTAAGTCCACCTTTACACATGTCCCTCCAATCATCTTCAATAATCTGTAAATCCACCTTTACACACATCCCTCCAGTTTCCTATATTTCTAATAATCATTAACAAATTAAATCAAATAAACCTAATTTTTCCATTGCACAATATTAAAAATGCATATCTATATTTTTAAAAGCACAGAGTTATCCTATTGGATTAAAAACCCAGAATAAAAGGTATGTTTAAATGGCAATAATAGAACCAGCTTACCATAGTTTTCTTTCAGCCTGAGTTTGTAGTTGTAGAGAATGGGAAACTGATCAGATATACTACTGCCTCCTGGCTTTACTAAGTGCTTCAACACCAAGGACTGGGAGGAAAAACAAACCCAACTAAACGCCAGCTCTGCTTAGCCTTTCCCGGGCGAGGGATGCTGTATTACTCAAAGCACAGCGATCTTCTGAAACTCTTCCAGGGAATCTAGTTGACTAGATTCAAGCAACTGTCCAAGCAAGTCCAGGAGAGCTGTGGCAGCAGCAGTTACCTTTATTTGTTGGTCCCTAACACTCTCTCTGTGCCATGAAGGTTTTATCCCTTCTGCATTTATCTCTTTTGGATTGAAGTCAGAAGGTTACAGGTTTTCAATATGAGATCAAAGGCAGAGATGTAATAGAGAAAACGTTTTCTCAGTTGTATTCAATCTCTCTGAGTTAGTACTATTCTGGAAATCATACTGGTGTTCCAAATGTATAAACCCTAAAGTATCAGTGATTAACACACACAAACACTCATATATACATTATGCTGTGCATATATGATGTATGGTGTAAACAAATAAGACAGTACTGCCATCTCCTACATGCTTTTTTGCTTATTCTGTCTTCTCTCTCTTGTGGACCAGTAATTCTCTTTGCAAAAGAAAGTGCTTAATAAAACTATGGCCAGACTGCTAACACTTGGCATTTGCTATGATAACAAATCAGAAATGATAGCATCATACAGATTTATGAATATTTTGCTTCCACAATCACAAAGATCAGACACTAACTTTATAAAAAAAGCCTTTTAGAATCTCCCTGCTGTTTCCATAGTGATCTCTTTTTTTCTCTTTTATCACAGATTGGTTGAAGTACTGCTACACTTCGTGCATTTAAAAGCTTATGCTCACAACTACCAATGGGATAGCCTTAAAACTACCATCCAAAACAGAACAATGCCTTTGCAAAAAGTATCCAAAATATTTTCTCATTTTTGACAAATAGTAATGCAAAATCTGATCGTGTCAAATAAAAACACACTTAAATGTACCTTCCACCAAAAGCTAGGACTTAGTGCTCATAATTCCAAACATAGCTATCACCAGTGCATATCATGTTAAAGTTTAGTGTCCTTTCCCTACACACACAAATCCCCCTCTCCCATAAAAAACCCATCTCTTTTAATCTTACAATTTACAATGTTTATTTTAGTTTGGTTTTTGTTTGCTTTTAATAAGTTTTTAAAGAAAACTCTTTAAGAAATGAATAATAGAACAATTTGGGGATATGACCACTGGGTCTTGGAATGCAAACATTTATAAAAGTAAAATATAAACAAGGATTCTTTTAAAAACTTTCAATAACTAATATCTGTTATAGAGATCTTCTTCCTTCATGTTTCCACCCCAAAATATAATATATAAAACTTTAAAAGAGCTTTAAGTTAGTATAACATATATACTGAATGCATTGTAAATATATTAGACTTCCTGACTAATGTGATATAGTAGTACATGAATTCCAAGCATAGTTTGTACCTGTCCCAAAGGACATTTTGTTTTAGAATATCTTATTAGAAATAATTTAAAATATGATCAATTGATTGCAAATAACACTCCTATAGCTGACCATTGATTTCCCACAAGATTTAAAAATAAAATTGCTAATTTACTGTGAAAATTAGCTAATATATCATTCATCTTCATTGTTTTCAGATGACTAAGTGATCAATTGAATTCTCCTTATTTTTTCAAAAGAAGGAAATATGCAGGTTGATATCAGATGGCCAGAAATCAAATTAAATGTAAGTTTAGATATACAATAAACGCTTCAACTTCTAATAAGAATAAATAATATATTTTTCATTTTTCTTCCAAAATAACTTTTAGACTTCAGAAATTTCCCAAGACGACTCAACCATCAAAGTAAAAAAGGGTAAAACATAGTTTTGCACAAAATAAAACTGATGAAACGTAATGGCTGTGTAGAGTTTCCATGGGAAGCCACTTTGGAGTAGTCACTAAAGGCACTAAGCTCGAAATAAGGAAAATGTGGGCTCTATTCCTCCTTAAGTAAGCATAAAACCAGCTGGGTGACTTGGGGCCAGTAATTCTTTCTCAGCCATAGAAAGCAAAGGCAATCCATTCTAAAAATGTTGCCAAGAAAACTGCATTAATTGCCCTGATAGTCTCCATGAGTCAAGATTGACTCAATGGAACAAAAAAAAAAGCAGAGGATTGATTTATAATATATAAATTCAACAAAAATTAAAAAAAATGTTTACCTACAAACAATTCCTACAGTGGCTTGTATTTAGCCACATTAGCTGGACTGATGATCAAAAACATCTGGACTGTCAACTGTCTATTTTTCTAAATTATATCTACCAAGTTTACTGAAACTTGGATCTGTTTTCATCAGTTTGTCCAAATGTATTGTGCATATTATAATAAAAAAATCTGTTATGGTGTTTTTCTAAAGAAGCATAATGTGTGATAAAATATTATTCAGCGCTTACAGCATTTGTAAAATATCTTTGTTAACCAGTGGTTTAAACCATTTACAATGTTGACTACACTGTAGCTTTCTATGTGAATTGCAAATAAGAATGACTTAAAGATGGGAGTGGTGTTTGAGTTAGTTACTTCAGCTAAATTTAGACTTTAATAATCATTCCCAATTCCTGTTCCTGTTATAAAACATTTTACAAACCCTTTTTAGTCATTATTAGTTTGGAAAACAAAGTAGAAGGAAGGAAAATCAAATTGTCCATTTCATAAATGTTAGGACCAGAGGTGAAATCTAGCCGGTTTGCACCGGTTTACATGAACCGGTAAGGAAAATTTTGATTGGTGCGGAGAACCGGCCCTGCCCCCCTGCTCATCGCTTGCCCCGCCCCCTGCTCACCGCACCCCACCCACCCGCCGATTGCCCAATCACACTTCATCCCGCCTCCCCCACCCAGCATAGGCTTAGCAGCCTATATAAGTTTACCAAGCAATTAGTCACCACAGTGTCTCGGCCTGCCTTCCCACGAGGACGTGCCTGTGCCCCAACTGCTCCTGATCTGCCTGCCTGCCTGGGTAAGTAAGCAGCTGCCACCGCTTGCTTCGCTTCCCACCGGCGCTGCGTCCCCACGCGGCCTAGCTAGGTGCCCCCCACGGTCCGCGGAGCTTGCCTGCCGCTTGCTTTGCTTCACACCAGCGCTGTGTCCCCGCACGGCCTGGCTAGCTGCCCCCCCACAGTCCCCGGAGCTTGCGTGCCACTTGCTTCGCTTCCCACCTGCGCTGTGTCCCTGCGCGGCATAGCTAGCTGCCCCCCCCACGGTCCCCGGAGCTTGCCTACTGCTGCCGCCCTTTTTAGGCTTCCATTGTGAGTCTAAGAAAAATATACTGCTGCTTTAACTTTAATAAGTAGATTTCTTAGAACTGAAAATGTTCTAAGAATGCTCTACTTTGATGGCATAGATATTATGCATTTAATAGATAGCATAGGAATTCTACATTTGCACTCACATATGGCCTAAAAACTTCTAAATCATATTCAAAGTACACATAGTCCTCAAGATTCAAATAAATAAATAAATACGTTTTAGATGGTGGCCACAACTTTGCAGTCAAAGACCTGCCCCTTTTTGTATGTTCGACACTGCATATAAAAATGGGATAAGATCTCAATTATGCAATTACACATACCATCTTAACTTTTTAACACAGAGACACAGCCTGATTGATCTAATAAATATGTTTTAAAAATGAATTAAACTTTTTCATTTTGGAAAATGGAAATATTCTTACATTTCAGTAGACATGAAACTGTGACAAAGTTGGGAAGCTACATATTAGCTGTATTATTCATAAACAGGTTATAGTGTGTTTTATATGGAAACCTGAATGCACAATTCAATTTTCAATTAAAAAGCTCCAAAACGATATTTGTATTAATCTCTCTTTTTGTCTTATTTATTTATTGTGAAGTAAATATTTGCACCAAAAGTAAAAATGTTGAACAATAGAAGATACTACAGTCTGTATATTCATGGCTCCCTTGGTTTTTAAGCCATAATTCTCTAGTCCACACAGTATGGGGAATTTATTGATGTATAGAGCAGATCATAATACAGGAGTAATAATTTACTACCATATTTTTTGTTGAATGGGTGGATGCGTAAGTAAACCTAGCAGATCTGTGTTGCATATATTCAGTTTACTCAAGATGATAACAAGTTAATAATAATGGCAGCAGCCATCTAGATTTTTAAAGGACAGCTTTGGTAGCCCTATAAGACCATCTATTCTCCAGTATAAAGACTGTATAACCAACAAGTATTACTAAGTATAAATATCAGCCTTTTGCAACAATGGTATTCTATTGTGATACTCTATGGAAGCCAAAATTGGAAGTAGGGTAGGAAGAATATTGAGGCTTTTGAACTTCGATGTTGGAGAAGACTCCTGAGAATACTATGGATGAATTACTATGGTAATTATGGAGGTGAGCCTTTTCGTTTGGGCTGACTGAACTATCTTAGAAAACTTTTGTCTTTTATTTCCAGAGCTTTAATGCAGCTCCAGTGGCATAGCTATTCATTTAGTCTTCTCTTGTTAACATGTATCCAAGTATCCAGTATTCCCACTGGAGTACCTTCTTTCTCCTTGGGTTCTCTTCCTGCCTTCTTTGTCTCTGTGCAACTTCTTCTACTGTCTTCTTTCTTCCACAATCATCTCCTTTTACTGCCTTCATGAAGTCCTCTATTTGGATATATCTGTATGATCTTCACTAGCTTCCATCATTCTTCTCCTTTAAAAGTAGGAAAGTTCTGTGCTGGTATAGTCAAGTATGGTCAAAAATCTAATTCTACAAGAAAGTTATTTTCCACAGGAGGAAAGCCTAACATACAGCACATGTTTTCCTCTCTTACCATCCACCTGGAACACGTATTGATTTTGTTTTCAATCTCTACTTAGTCGTCCTTTCTTGAGATTTAATTTCTGCAGGCAACATATTTTCCCTAAACACATAAAATAAAGATGCTTGGGTCACAAAACCAAGAAATGATGTAGTAGATTATACACAACATGAGCACTTTTTATGATAGTCATATTCTGGCTCCTTCATAACCACCTATTACAAAATCTTTCACAAGTCGTATATAAGTCAATGTGTTTCATATCTGCAAAATGGGAAGCTTCCCGATAGCACATATTATGCCAGAAAAAAATAGTAACAATGATTCCTCTTTCTCCTCTGGCTCCATTTTTGTTGTTATTCGGTCTTATCAAAATACAAAAGTTGTAAAAAAAACACAGTGCTTTATTTGTCAGGCATGTTCATTCATGATTGGCATTCAATGGTTAACTATAGTTTACTGTTTCTACTGCCATCTGTATGTTTGGCTTTTATATAGCATACATATTTATTTGTGAAAAAAATCAAGAAATGTTGAAATGTATGCCAGATTATCATTGCCAAAGCATGCCTAGTCTGGAAGTTGTACAATAGATCCATTCCTGGCTCTACATATAAATGAAATAAGAAGCAGCTCTATTTATATTCAAATTAAGGGGAAAGGCACATAGAAAATTGCAAAACATGAATTCCACCCCTCAATAGGAAGATAGCCACGATACCACTATATAGCACTTGGTACAAAATGTAACTGTACAGGTAATAAATGGTGTCAGCTAAACGGCCCATGTAACATCACTACTCCATGACCTGCACTACATGGTTGCCTGTGCATTTCTAGGTGCAATTCAAGGTGCTGGTTGTCACTTTTAAAGCCCTGTATGAGTATGATTATACCACAGAGAACTTTATCTCTACTTGTCTAACTAGTAGAAAAGGTATTTATAGTTGACCTTGGGGAAGATATGAAAACACTGTTAAGGGGGAAATGAAAAAATATACCATTAAGGCGGGACAAGAGATTATACAGTCCAGAAATAGATGGAAATGTGAGGCAGAAATATGAAGTAATCAACCATCTTGATTTTGTTTAGTATATGGTGGAAGAGAGAAAAACCTGGACAGGCTTGCTATTATACCTTGCAATAATAATTCCAGGAGTGTTCCTAGAATTCCATTGGTGCCTGTTTTGTTAGTTTTGCTTGTCTTCCAGAGCTATCACTAACATGACAAGCATGAAAATGTAAAAGTTATATATGTCTTCAATTCAGTGCAATGACTTTCTGCATATGAAAAAAATCCTTTAGATACAGAATAGCCCTTTGACACCTCAGCATGTCCAGGAAGAGGAGAGGCACTGGATTATTAAACAGAGGCTACACTTCTACAATATAAGTTGCTTTTGAAAATCCTGAGTGTCAGCTGTAGTTTGCTACACAGTATGTATGGCTGCTGCTTGACATAAAGCAGTTCTTTGAAGTTTTCAGGGTTCACTATAACAGGGAAGCTGTAGACAATGGAGTATGGTTTTAAGGAACTAACATCCACAATAGGAACATCAGCCAGAAACATCTAACTATCTCAATCCAAAGCGGAGGACTATGGCTTCATGAGGCCAAACAAAATTCTAGGGAGTTCATTTTGCTATAAAATGAAGGAAAATCTTATTGGGGGCAATAAAGTCCTAAGCAGAAACCTTAGTTCTTCCCTCTATCTCATCATTAATAAATGAACCAACCATGGAATTGCCAGAGGAACACCAATCCACTTGCAAAAGGCTTACTTCAGCCTGAATCTTCTAGTTTAATGTGCTATGATAATGCTTCCTAATAAAATTTGAACTCTTTTCCTGCATCATCATCATCTTCACCATCACCGCCCTCATTCTCATCATTGATTGTTAACCTTTCTTGCTATATGTCAAAATATTTGCATCAAATCATTGACATATTTCAGTCTTTTAATGGCTAGCTTCTTCCTTTATTATCATGTAATAACTTTATATAAGATATCTAAGAAAATTGGCTGCAACCTTTTACAATTTTGACACCATTTTAATAATATTGATAATATATTGTCAAGGAAAACCTTTCATATATTTCACATATTGATCTTGTATTTCACATGCCATTTTAGGGTAGTAAAAATATTTTCTGCACTTTTTAACAATAGTTATATAAGCATTTACCCACTGTTATTGAACGTTAATGATACATTCTGCCAATAAGAATTTTCCTTTTCATTTCCCTTTTGTTATACAAATTACCAGCAAGAAAGTAGTTCATTTTTCTACTTGTCTGATACAGTGCCAAAGATGTGGCCTCTGATAAATGTAAGACTGGTTTTTGGCAAGAAAGCCAGGCAGTGCCACCAAAATGATGTATATAATAAGTGATTCCATTGCTCATCAATAGCTATTATTTTGTTATGCACTATTGAAGACAAAGCTTTCATTTTTGCAATCTCTCCTATAGTCCACAAGCTAAAAGTGGGGCATGGGATAAGAAGTTGAATACTTTGCCATACCTTAAAGGCATCTATAACGTGCAGATAGAAAAATTGTACACACAGACACACACACAATGTATATTTATATATACTCTCTCTGTGTGTGTGTGTGTGTGGTTCTGTACGCAATATAAACTTGCTGTCAGAAAATAGCAATTCTGTTACATTTATTATATAAATTATCTATGTTGTTTTAAGATAAAAATAGATCAATGTACTTACTGCAATTCTGTTGTTATTCTAAATGAGATAGCTACTTTAGCTGTAAATTATATTTGCATTTTACATGCATCTTCCATTCAAATAATAGACTAAATGGTTAGCATATAATATGGGTGCAAATCATACTACAAACATTGGCTTCCCTATATTAACAATGCTGTAACAGTTTGAAAATATTAACTACACAAGCAAAATATACTCATTAGCTCCAATATGATCACAAACAGACAAATGCCATGGCTTTAAATTGCTTTTCAAAGCTGATTTTCTATTTTTATAATCAATTTTCTAAGTAAAGTGCATCCATCATTATGAAAAGGCATTCTGAAAGTCATGCACATATTTCTGTCTCCTTATGACAGTGATGGAGAAAGGAACAACTCGTTTTAGCCGACAGTAAGCAGCTGGTATTCTTAGATAAGAAAATCATTGCACATGCACAAGCTTCCAATATTATGCAAAAATAAAGCAGGCAGAGAAGATGTCTCAGCAGTTGGTCCTTTTGTTCAGGCAGCATAATTTATAATCCATATCCATAATATAACTTAATTATCAACTTACACTTACAATGGCTGGCAGTGTAACATCCCATGCTGCCAACATATATTGCTGCCACTGTGTTCAACTTTAAGTTTACTGGTTGAATTGTAAATATGTGGAGTAATTCAAGCACATGTATGGCCATTTGGAAGTGTTACAAAATTCCCACTTGTATTCTGTATGTCTATATGCATCCATCCATGTATAAAATGAGATGAAATTTACAGCAACTGGTATACACAACTTACTTAGGAAGGAAAGGTATACAAGCTGCCCATTATTTAGTTTGTCTTTTTTTCACTATAGAAGTAGCATCCAGGTAGATGACCAATAAGAAGAATAAGTCCAAACAGAATATAGACAGAGTTTGGTCTATAATTAGTCTGTGAATCTAGGTCCCTAGCATCTCACACCGAAAAATCCTAAATCTATAAAAACATTTATGCATATGAGCTTAAACAATTAGAAAAGAAATAAGGTATATTAAGCCTTCAGGTAGTCTTCAACATAGCTTCTTGACAAAGCAAAGGAAAAATGGCTCTATCATTTCATGATGTTATCACAGCCTCTCTGTTACCCTCCAGCAGCCACTAAAATTATTTTTAAAAGTATGATGCCCTTATCTTCCAAAATATATCTCTATTGTATGATTATCAGATTATCTCAATTAAGCAACAAATATTGTTACCAAAACCTCATAGTGTTCTAATTCCAAATTCCATATCACTGGCTATAAAAGCCAATGGTTCAGTAACATCAGTAAGACACAGGATTCCTGCTCCAAAATCATCATATTTGTTTTTAAAATAAGTTTATTAAAGTTTACAAATTCAAAGATAAAAACTAATGCAAACTGAGAAAAATATAAAAAGAAAAATTAAAAGGAAAAAGAAAAATAAGTGATTTCATTTTCTTTTTGTTTCTTCTTAAAAACTTTACCATATATTTAACATGTTTGCAAATCCAAGATAAGAAAGTTATCCAAGTTATTGTTCTGATTTGTTATTTGTATATTCCTTTTAATTATAAAGACATCATCCAGTTTCATTTGTAAACCCAACGTTACATCTTTTTCCATTTCATTCTTGTAACCTGTCCTTTTTAATTCCACATTTAAAACAGCCTCTTCTATTACCACTTTTAAATCCACTTTTATGATGGTAGACAGTCTTAAAGTTAACTACCAAGAACCATCACATCTGGACAATCCTAAATCCAGTTGAGCTACTTCTGCCTAGTTCTCTGGCTGCATGAAACAAAACAGAAAACCTAGAAATAACTCAATCATAGACCTTAGAGAGATTACAAAATTCAAATCTGCCTCTAAAAAAGTTTTTGTTTGCTTTTGTATTATTTATCTTTTTGTTTATACAGTTATCTTTTATAATTGTAAGCCACCCAGCATTATCTTGGGGTAAGACGGGCAGCCAATAAATTTTATAAATAAATTTTATAAGTAAATCAGGATTTAATAGGCTTTCACTGTTACCTGCAGTTCCTTCACTTTTTCTTTATCCATCCAGAAGCTTCTATTGTGCATACCCATTTCCTCAATTTATATTGAAAAGCATTTCAAAATTGTTACGCCATTACATGTGGTTTTCTCCACTATCAGTGAATTGAAACAGGTAGGCTCTGATTTATTCTGGGCCAAAGATATTTTTTTCTGAAGTGCCAAATTGATCCCAAATCAAATCCTGTGGTCAGTGAACATTACTAGTTTTTTTCAGAATGAATTCATTTTGCAAACACATACATACACATGCTCTCTCACACACAGATAAATACATATCCATAAACATGCACATATTAGTCAATCCCTGCCCCATTGGGTCATCATTTCAGAGATATTTCCTACCTAAACAAACAGAATGACCAAAGGCAAGTAAAAAAAAGGAACAGGTACAACTTCTGACTTCCTGCCAGCTTCCCCATTGAGTTTCCTTGTGGGAATCTGGCAGGGACCAACAGAAATTTCCCTTCCCTTCCCTTCCCTTCCCAATAGGCAAGTAAATGGCTGCTACTGGATGTGGGAGAGAGCAAGTGATTGCAAAACTGGCTAGAAAACTGTCACAAAATGTTGAAAATGAAGTTCGCATGACCACAACAGCAGGTCAGTAGACAGCAGCAGTCAGTAGCTATGAAGACCCACAACTTCCCCAAATTTCATTCCCTTGGGAATAATGAATCCCAAATTTTGGATACATTATGTAAGTTAACTCATTTTGAGGTTCAAAAATTGTTGTCCTATGATGCACCATTTAGCCCAGTTAAAGGTCACGACAATGACGTAGCATATAAATAATAGTATGTAGAATTAGAATCACTGTAGTATTATCTTAGTTTGACGATGTAAGATAGGCAGCAGTGATATGTTGGAAGAATTTGTCATAATGTTTGGATCCATACAGAATAAAGCAATCACTGATTTAAATTTAAGACTGAATAATTCAAATGCAGTATGATGATCTTCTTTCTGCTCGGTATGCGGTTGCATGTTTAAACAAAGATCCTTGAACTTAGTTTTCTAAACATTTTACTATTTTTAAATAAGGCAACAATTTTTATGTAGTAAATTAAAGAACAAAAGTCTGCGTGTTTATATCTTGTAATTAATGACTGTGTTAACTTAGCTCAGGAGGATGCTAAGCATACGTGGGCTGTGGGAAGCAAAAGAGAGGGCAGAGATAGAGATCAGAAAGCAAAACTGATTAGTGAAGCATAGAAGCATAGATATAATGTTGTGATTTAACTGCTTATTTCCATTTTTTCATTGTGTGCGTTGGAGGAATAGGCAGCCTAGCTCATTGAACTCATTTCCATCTCAAAAGTCTCACACTAATTTAACTTCAGCTTTACTACTGTGTCTAGAACATTCACATATAAGATGAATGCAGATAATGTTCACATTGTTTTAAATTATCCATCATGTAATATGATACCGTATTAATTGGCATTTTGCTTTAAAATGTTATTTCTAAACATACTTTGCAAAAAAAACTCCATAGCCATCTTTTGGCATTATAAACCTCCAAATCTATGCTGGTTATTAACAGTTATTTTCTTTTTAAAAAACACAGGGAAGGGAGAGAAATATTCTGAAAAACAGCTAAAATAGATAACCAAACACTTGGCGCATGGATGTCAGGAAGAAGCAATATTAGAAAACTGTGTAAGAAGACTGCATTGCAAAAAATGCAGAGATATACCCAGATTTAAGAAGAGGGTGTTTAGATAAGATACACTTAGTGCTTTTTCCCAAGTGTTGCTACTGTCACTACTATCCATTTACTTGAGTTCTTGAACACTCAGAATAAAATAAATAAATAAGTAAAGACTGTTTGTTGTCCATGCTCTTCACCTCTACTTTTGTCTACCCACTCAAACAGGATAATGAAGAAAGGCAAGGCAGGGACCAGACGTTTGGCATGGAGCTCTGTTATGTATATGGTCCCAAGAAATGATAGCATCTAATATCAGTCATAAAAGCAATCTCATGATTGCCTCAGAAATCACCTGGTGATTGCATCATTTATGGTCCAATGTGGAGAAACAGATGAGAAGGTTCTTCACAAGGTTTATTAATGGTTAAACAAATCTAAATGGTTAAGAAATGATTATCCTCTCTTGATCTCTCATTTACTTGTCTGAAGATATAGTTTAGATAGACGCTTTTCTACCTTTATCTAATTCATAATAAATCTATTTTTTTCTTTCAATATTCTGATTAGTTTTCTTCTCAATTCTGATTAGTTGTTAGCATTTACAGATAGTTAAGCTTAAGCCATACTCTACCTCCTGTAATGAGGGTTCCTGCTGAATTCAAATCTCCAACAATATTTTTGTGATGTTCTAAGTGAAACAAATATTTAAATAAGATTCATAATAACCAATGATAAAACTGAAAAATTATATATTTTAAGAAGCAAAAAATAGAACTTTAACAAACATTAAAACAACTGTGTTGAGGTTACAAAAGAGAAAGTTGTCACAGCAGATGATAACACCAAGCTGACCATGACTGATCTTGAAAAACTAAGCAGGGTAAAGATTTGATTACACTGAGTGAATTCCAGAGCTGAAGATTGGACAGGGAAGTCCAAAGAATATCCTGGAAGAAGGCAATGGAAGTCAGCTTCCATATTGTTGCTATGCAAACAGTGGAATGTGACCATGTAGTTACTAGTCTTTGGATTCAATATAAGTGAAGACATTACTAAGTGCAATTAAGTGGAATTTACTTAAGTAATTATATTTAATCCAAGTTACAAGTATTCTGTCCTTTCATATAACAGGATAATTTAAGGTACAGCTAATTAAAAGCACCAAATTTTAAATAACAATCTGTTGTATATAACAAATATTTTTGTATTTAAAGATCATGAAAGATGTGAGAAGGAACAACTGTGATGGGATATTCTAACAATTGTGACTCATTTGAAATGGAATCCTTTATCAAAGGCATTTGAGTAAATTGAGTGATAATGGGATAAGAAGACCTGTCCTTTTATGGATTGCTAACTGATTAGAAAACAGAATCCAAAGACTAGGAGTAAATGAGTGGTTTTGCTCCATGGAGAGAAGAAAACACTGGAGTTCTTAAGGAAACTGTGTTTTTAACACTAGTGGTTTTTAAGTTATTCATACATTATTTTGATTGAAGGGTAGGCAGCAAGCTGGTCAAGTGAAGATGATATCAAACTATTCACAGTGGTTGAAATAAATTATAAAGAGCCAGATGGCAAATGCAATTCAATTTAAGTTAGTGAAAAATGATACACAGTAAAACTAAAAAATTCTAACTATACATATTCATTGATGGAGACTGAGCTGTGTGTAAGTACATGGGGGGAAATAATTTAAAACCATAACAGATAGCTCAGTGAACATGTCATCTCATTGTGTGGCAGCTTGTGAAAAAGGCAAATTCCATACTAAGGTTCATAAATAAAGGAACTGAAAGTAAAACTGGCATCATTATAATGACTTTAAACAAATCTGGGTCTACATCTGATTACTGTATTTAGTTTTGGTTTGCCACATTTGAAAACAAATATAGAAAAAGCTCATAGCTGGAAAAAGGACAACTGAAATGATCAGGAGAATGAATATTTTTCTGGATACAAAACAACACAAGATGTGGGACTCTTTAGCTTAAAAAAGAGGCAACTGAAGATGGAAAGGAATCAGGTTATAAAATTATACATGAAGAAATGGACAGTGAAAGATGTGAAGTCTCCCTTTAAATCTGTAAATGTAAAAACATGTTCCCAAACTGACAGAATTCAACTTCCCTAAATTTCTAATACAACTGTTGGTTTTGAAATAGCTTTTTCTGGTACCATTCCCACTGTACCTTCAGGGTGAAATATGCTTATTCTTATGAATTTGCGGTGTGTTTTATGTTTTATATCCCATTCATACATGCTTTTTATCTAATAATGATACCAGCGAAAGCAGCTATTCTGACTAATAGTATAGTTCAGTTTCTAAGAATAAGCTTGTGTGTGTGTGTGTGAGAGAGAGAGAGAGAGAGAGAAAACCTCTGCATAAACCTTTACATTTGTTTCTGTGCAGAAAAAGATGCATCAGTTTCAATTCTTAACAAGCATGCAAGCAGACCCACTCTTAGAAAATTCAGGATTAAAGTGCTTTATTTTCTTAATAGAAAACTTTGTTTGTAATCTTTCCTGTTTATTTCAGTGAGGTCCTATTGAAGTGGGACTAGCTTTTGAGAAGATGGCCTTAGGGTCTTGTCTTTGATGGAGTCAGAATTTCATCCATCATTGAGTTCAGTATTGAAAATTATATTTTTCTCTGTTTCCATTTGATTGCCCTTTCACTTCATTTGCATTTAGACAAGCATGGATGGAAGCACCCATACTGTGAATATGAATAACATCTCCAGCAACAGACAGGAATTAAAATATGTCATTAGCTTTGATAGTTGTCCTAGTTGTAAAGATGTACACTGTATCTATTCATTAATGAGCTTATGTACCTTTTAGGGAAGAGTCTAATTAAAATCTTTAGGTTATGTTCATCAAAACAGTCTTATTGTGTTTTTCAGAGTCAGAAAACCTATACCATTTAATGAATAGAGCACTTAATTTCAATGGAATGAGCTGATTCAAATGTAATTTCAATATCCTATACATTTAAATATCCTGGATTACATAGTAATGGAATGAATGTAGGAATATCAGGGAGAAAAAAGAAGTATTGTTTTTGAATGTTATAATTCTCAGATTTGCAGCTTCAAGTTCTTATGATTTGTCACTACTGGGATTGTAAACATTATTTATATGAAAGTATTTTTGCAAAAATTGATTGGAAAATTATTGATTTTATTAACATTTCAGATTTAAGTTTTCTTTTCTCCTCTAGCCAGTCACTAAATAGCACTATATTAAATTCCATGTAAACAGCTAGTTCTTAAAATCTGAGTCCATCCTGTTTTTGTTTCAGTCCAGAAACAAATGTTCAAGCAGGTATATTTGAGAACCTTTTCAGAGATTTAATTTTTCAATGTGTTTCACTTGTTCTTCCCAGTCTTGTAAAACAGTCTTTGCACTGATTTAAAACTAACAAAAATCTATCGTATCATATGAGTTCATTGTAAATGTCATAAAGGATCTCATAAATCCAATAATGTTCTCATTCCTTGACTGAGCATGGATTTTTCTTCCATTTTAGATTAACCAAAACTGGGTTTATGCCCGTACTTTCCTGAATGAACCCAAATTTGTTCTAAAATCTAAGCAGGTTTGAGACTTGTTTAATAAAAGTTCTGTTAGAAATACTATAAAGTAGTTACAATTTCTCACTAAGCACCAGAATGATTCCACAAATAGTCTTTGACTTATGACCATTCGTTTAAGTTACAACAGCCCTAAAAAGTGATTGGTCTTTGCAGTTGTAACCATCACATCTTCATGGTCACTTAAGGCTCTTGGCACCCAGTATCTATTTACAATGTTGCAGCATCCCAGAGTCCTTCCAATAAGCAATGAAGGATGATTGAGTGATTTGCTTGACTGCAGTAGAAAAGAAAGTAAAATATGGCATGATCACTTAACAATAACATCACTTAGTGACAAAAATTATGGTTCCAATTGTGGCTATAAGTCAAGGATCATCTATAATTCTTAATTACTTCCTCTCTAACTTGCAGCAGCTTTTTAGATGTAAGTTTATTTTTCAATATCTGCTACCTTTTAGCTACACTAGTGAAATTGTAAATGAACTTACAGTATAGATAATTTACTCATTACAATATTTGTATTTGGTAGATTATTCAGCACACAAAACTATTCAGCTAAACTTTATTGTGTTTCTTTTATTTTTTTCATTTTAAATTCCAATGGGAAAAATTATACCAGTTCCAGGCTTATGTGATTTTGGTTCTTGGTAGCAAAAAATGCTATCGATCAGGTAGATCCAATCTTTAATTTGTTTTGACTTTTGTAGAGAAACCCCCATTTGGTGGAGGAAGAGAAAATCTACCATTTAACAACGTCCCTTGTATCACAAACCCAGATACTATCTGCTAACTGCATAGGTTTAGTGGTCTTATTGTCCTTGTCACTTGGGGCAGGCAGTTCAAGCTAAACCTTTTCTGAATCATTTGAAAGCCAGTCTTACTAGATGTGGGGACTGAAAAAATAATATGGTGTGAAAGATATATATCGGTTGACCTATATTAATCCAATTCTTTCTTTTCATTTTCTATCTATGGTTCTGACAATTCTTCACAAGGAAGGGCCTCAATGCAATTAACAATTCTGCTAAATAATCTTTATTCCCTACCAAACAAGTGTCCATTATGTAAACAAATTGGCATTTGCTAGCAAATTGCTATGTGTGGCTGTTGAAATCGTATACTTATTTCTTCTTTGAAGTTATGACACAGCTTGATCTACAATAGCTTTTGAAAAGAAAGTAAAATATTAATTTTATGTTGCTTGCATTCCAGATTTTGTTTTATTGCTTCAAGTAACAGGAAAATTCTATCACTATTTAGCTTGCATCATAAACAGAAATCCAATGCCCTCCTATTGTTCACCATGGGAAATGAAAATCAATCTATAATAAGGTATATTTGAAAGGCACTATCTCATTATAATAAAATTATTTATTAACTTTATTTATTATATATACAAGGCAATCTAAAATGTGGCAGCCAACAACACTGCAAAAAGATGTGAGCGAGGAATTTTGCAGCTAGCTTAGTCTATGATTGATCACGGATACTTAGTCTATGATTGTTCAAGGATACTACAAAAGAAAGACAGACAGAAAAGCAAACCCATAAAACATCAACTTTTTAATCCTGATGTGAGTAAATTGTATAAAGAACTAGTAAGATATGTGTGTATGTTTGCATACACATACACATATGCACTGTATGT
>JANHFL010007238.1:16007-30097 GCA_032468155.1 Oxyrhabdium leporinum | reverse complement strand
TACAGGATAATAAAAACAAGGACAAATAGGCTGAAAAACAGCTTCTATCCCAGGGCGGTAACTATATTGAATTCTACAGTATAGTGCAATAGTAATGCTATATTAGGGGTTTTCAATTCAGTTGTATAGAATGTGAAAGATGTGTTTTATTTTTATAGTCATAATGTATACTGAAGATGACATTTAATTTCGTTGCACAAGGTGCAATGACAGTAAACTAAATCTGTAAGAAAAATTCTACACGCAGTTTCAAAAGACAGAACCTTCCCTGTGGTAGCACCTGATTTTTAAATGCTCTCCCAGGGAAATGAAATAGGTAACTATTTCTTGCTTTTTACATGAAGTCAATTAATTCCTTTCAGTTTTAATGCTGGTTTAATATTGTTTATGTCTCTTATTTTGTAGTTTATTATTGTTATATGTGTCTTTTTATAATGTGGTTCATGTTATAAAAAGAGAATGAACTGTAGTTTATCAATTTTTAAAAAAATATAATCATTGAAAATTCTACTCGTATGATACAGGCCAATAGTACATTATAGCTAAAATAATAATCTGAGGTTTGCTCATTCGTGCTTGAAAGCTTTTCTTGTCTTTGTCCTGTTCTTCATTATAAAGAGGCCTAAAATGATGTAGAGGCTGAATGTTGATTGGTTAAATCTTGTTTATCTATAATAACAGGTGATTACAGATAGTCCTTGACTTACAATCATTTTTAGTGATTGTTCAAAGTTACAATAGCACTGAAAAAAGTAACCAATGATGGTTTTCACACATGGCCATTGGAGCATCCCAATGGTCATATGATCAAAATTCAGACGCTTGGCCACTGGCTTGTATTTATGATAGGTGCAGAGTCCCAGAGTCATGTGATCGCCCTTTGCTACCTTCTGAGAAGCAAAGTCAATGGGGATGCCAGATTCATTTAACAACTGTGTTACTAAGTTAACCACTGCAGTGATTCACTTAACAACTATGGCAAGAAAGATCATAAAATGGAGCAAAACTTAACAATTGTCTAGGAATGGAAATTTTGGACTCAATTGTGGTCATAAGTAGAGGACTACCCAATTTTCCCCTTTCTATTAAGTCACATCTCTCACCCAGACTAAGTAAAAGTGGTGGTTTTTTTCTTACCATCTATGAAATATCTAACTCTTGAAGTAAAGCTGTGTATACAAGACCTAGATAGTATTGATTATTGCATAGTGTTCTCAATTTCCAGATCATTTTAACTAGGTCTTGTATAGAGAAGTCATTGTGTTTCTTATTACTTAAGATTATCAAAGAAGATGGCATACTCATTCTGTATCATTTATTTATTTATTTATTTATTTATTTATTTATTTATTTATTTATTTATTTATTTGTTTGTTTGTTTGTTTGTTTGTTTGTTTGTTTAAATTTGTATGGCTGCCTACTCACTCTCCGTGATTCTGAACAGCTTACAAAAATACAGCTTATACATATTATATACTTTATAATAGTGTGTGTGTGTGTGTACACATTATGATTCACATTATATGCCTCTAAGATTTGTTCTTGAGTAAATCTGCATTTTGATTTTATATTTTGCAATCCAATACATCCTTTTGTATTCACAATGTCTATAAATGAACCAGATAATACAGAATGTGTTAAGTGATTTGAGCTATCAGTGACATCAGTGTTTTGGTGATGTAGTTATTAACAAATATTTTCTCACCCAGCCGCATAGACAAAAATCAATCATCTGATAACTAGGCATGGCATGAGCTGTCCGTACTGTCATTCCAATCTGATTAATCACGCATACACAGACCTTTACCTTAAGGAGCAATTGTTCACATTTAATCACAAAGAAACATTCAAGCATACCGCTGTACGTTACTGCATTTAACTGCAATTTATGTCTTCTGTTTTAGCGAATACATTTATGATAATGTGACTGTAGCACAGAGATACATCATTTCACTCATTTTAAAAACATTAAAATCTAACCTAAGTAAACTAACACATGGCGTTTGGCATCATTTATCATGCTAGATTTGCAGCTTTTGAAGTTTCCATTATCCACATGTTTTTGCTAACAATTTATCCTAATAGTCATGGCATTGATGAGTTATTCAGTATCATGTCTTCTTCAGGAAAATATCAAACATACCAAATAGTAGATGCTTCATTGTTCAGAGTTTTAAACAATATTTCACCAAGACTTCTCTTATATATGTTTGACTAATTAATCTTTTCAGGGGGGGGAGAACCCACATAACTGATTAATGTCTCAATTTGTTTCAGGTTTCTTAACTGTATGTAGATGGAGGTTTTATATATAGTATGTAAAAGAAAAAAAGATCTGAAGCCTGATTGAATTACTTTGGTGAAGCTTCCCCAACTTCTTTTATATTTTCTTTTTATGTAAAAACTTCTTTAAACTGATTGGTTCATTAGCAGGATAACATTTCCACCTGATTTCCAAGATTTATTTCTTAGTTCTAGAGGCAGGCAATAGACATCACAAACTTTGTGCAGTTCCCTACCTATTTTCCTGACAAAAAATAGGTGTTAACTCTGCTCTTCTTAGCATTTCCTAAAAGTCAATTTGATGTTAATATTCATTAATCTAGAGTATTTACTGATTATTGGTTTCCACTGTGCACATTTCTTATTACATTTATGATTGAAATTATGGGATTTAAATGGACTTATAAAATCTTATCAAGGAGGTTTATTGGTTTAGTTCACTAACTTATTGAAGCTCATCAAAGCTGGACAGACATTTCTTCGATATTTTTCATTGAAATCCTGCACAGAGCTGAGTGTTGGACTGTACAGCCTCAATACTTCCTTTCAGCTCTATAATTTTATTGCTTACTTCTATTTTTATGAGTTTGATTATGACTGGATTGAATCAAATAACTAATTGCATCTTACTAAAATTGTAGCTATATATGACACATTTTGGTTGATCTATGCCATTCAAGGGAGACAATTTTATTTTTTATATTTTTAACTTGAGGAAAAAATATTAGAATTCCAGTTTTCTTTGATTATAGAATAGATATTCCCATAAGATTATTGATCTATTTCAAACACTAATGATAAAGAATCATAAATCTGTAATTAATTGCTAATTTAAACAACATTTTTTTAAAATTTGAAACTCACAAGTCAAAATGTACTGTTAAAGTCATTACAACATTGGGTAAATAAACTAGTAAATAAGCAGGTAGGCATTTTTTAAAAATTACATAAGTTTACAGAATACAATAAGGGGCGTTATAAAATAATTAAACTTGTGCTTCATTTAATTATTGAAAATGAATTAGGAAACAATCCTATAGCGTTCTATAATATATGGACAACAACACATGCAAGCTGTGTTACACAAGCTGATTTAAAACCCAGTTGAAATCTAATGGGTAACATTGCAAATATTCAACTAAGAACCATTTCATAGTGGAACCACTTGCCAGAAAACTGCCGGATTCTCTGTCAGTGAATATGTTGGAGTAGATCCTAGGCAGTTATATATCAGGGACCCTTAAATATGAGTTTCCGATAAAATAGGGATTTGGACTCGGTAACCTAAATGACCTTTTTCAACATTATCAAAGTTCTTAGTTTTATGCCTGTGCTAAACAGTTATTTTCTTGTATACTTTTCCAAAGGGTGGCGCAGTGGCTTAGTGGTTACGGGCTTGTTACCTGAAAAGCCGGTAGTCCAGGTTTGAGACCAAAGCACCCACTGACTGGATGTGCTACCATCGATGGGAAGGTAACAGCACTCCCTGATGTCATGCTAGCCACATAACTGTGGAAATATCTTCGGACAATGCTGGCTCAATGGTCTTGAAACAGAGATGGGCATCACCTCCTGTAGTCCACAATGACTAGTGGAGTAAAATTTGCATGGACTTTTTTTACCTTTATACTATTTTCAAAGTACTATGCCATTAGAATACTTTTTATCAACTTTTACTTGAATAGCATTAATCATTTCTCTACTTGGCTACTGTATACCTTCTTCATAATCAATGTGACAACCAAAATTCAGTCCTCTTTATCAGGAACAATGTTAGAATGATATACGCATTCATCCACTTAATATAGCAGTATTAGCTTGCCTGGTGCCTTTATGCTTCGTATTCCTGTCCTACCAAATTTACACTCTAAAATTTAATGTACCAGAAATAACAAAGGCAATAATAGCAGGTTATTGAGAGGAACAATATATCATTGTTTCTGCTATTAATGTTTAGGTTTAATTATAATCTAATTATGCTAGGCTATGAGAATTAGGACATTTTGCACAAGCCTCTTATGATATAGAAGTGTTTTAAGGACATATTTGAGGTAAAAGATGACTGAACATACAATCAGATCTACCATTAGCAACCCAAAATATAGCATTGCCCATTTTAATGCTGCAAATTGCTTCTCGAGAAGAGAAGCTGGGACATGGTAGAAGTTAAAAAAGTTAAAAAAGTGCACAGAGAAGTACAAAAAAATATTACAAAGTTTCAAAATGTCCTAACTAATGTCTCCACATCCTCAGCTTTTCTGATTCTCTACAGAAAGTAATAAAAAAGTTTCCTGTTTTGATAAGGTTTATTCCTTTGCTTAGTTCTATTAACAAGACCAGATTCGGGTGACTGAATGCAAACTGCAATATAGTGCTTGGAATATGCTTTCCACATCTGAATGGAAAAGAGAACGTTGACAATTATAATTTATCATATAAGAGGTATAGTACAAAGTTTCCATCAAACATCTATGTGGCCATTAATAAATATACAAGAGAGAGATCTTAATATCTTTTCAGGGGTGGGCTGCTACCGGTTCACCCCAGTTCGAACGAACCCGTAGCTAACTGGTAGCTAATTTTATAGCCAGTTCAGCGAACTGGTAAATCCCACTCTTGTCTGGCCCCGCCTACCCCTCCCCTCCCAGGAGTCCTCACATGGCCCGTTTTGGATCCCAGGTAAGTACAGGGCCTGCACAGAGGCTCAGGAAGAATGAAAAACGGGCCTCCCAGAGGTTCCAGAAGGCCGGAAATGGGCCCACTTCCAGCCTCCAGAGGGCTTTCAGAGCCCGGGGAGGCCATTTTCACCCTCCCGGAAGCTCAAAGAAAGCCTCCAGAGGCCGAGTAAGGCGAAAAACGGGCCTCCAAGAAATCTACAAGATGAATCTATTGGTTTATCATGACTTGCTGTAAAGAGATGTATAAGGAAAATTGGGGAGAATGTATTATAGGGATATCAGAACTTGGCTGCAAAGAAACTGGATAGGTACTAGGTGGCAATAAAAAGTTAGACTTTATCTCTCTGCTACTCTAAGAAAGTGGGGGAGGGAAATTGAAGGGATATATTGATAGCCTGAGGTATAATGAAATGCTGTAGGTTGGCCTTTATTTGTAAGGACAGCAGGCTGGTTGGATGGCTTCCCTTACAGGTTGTATTTTAACCAAGAAAGACAAAAATTCAGGAAATGTTGATAAATAATAAACTTGTAAATAGGGTTATAGTTTCTCTTAAGATAGGTTTGCAGTCTTGTAGTACTCCTGATCCTCAGCTGTTCCTGGATTTGGAGTTGTTTATGCCAAGAAGAGTTTCTGTACAATTTCCTTTAATGCACTAGCTGAATCCTTTCTTGAACCTACTAATTGTATCATGGTTATCCATTGCAGATCCTCTCATTGCAGATCCTCTCGACTACTGTACTCTATGGAGCTTCTCTTGAAAAATCTGCAGAAGTTGCACTTGGTATTTAAGGCAGCAGTAAGCGGCTAACTGGTGCAAGAAACAGTACTGTGTTGAAATAGTTCCACCATTTGCCTTTATTATAAGCCACAATTCAGTGTGTTTAATTTGAATTTAAGGCTGCCTTTCCTACTGCAAATTTATCCAGTTAAGATTTACAGAGCAGACCATTTTAAAGATGTTTTTTTCTATACGTTGCTCCAGCATGCAGAAGAGTCCACCACCCAAGCTATGAATGCGTGCTGGCTATATTGTTATTATCATCACATCAAATAGCCTGCACACTAATATTTTTGCTTCTACAATTCATTTTTTTCTGCTAAAAAATAAAAACAAGCTTTTATAGGTTTAAGAATCACTTTGCCCCCTAGTGGACAGTTCTTCGTTGCAAACTTGCAAGGGATTTTGAGTCACTCAAAGCTGTTATTGCTATCAGATGTTCTTTTCCTGGACCTTAATTTACAAGCTATCGAACATGAATTCCAAGGAAGATGCAACATGTAAGATGAAGGTACACTGTTCCTCTGATGTACTTTACTGTCAAGAATCCATTTCACAACCCAAGCCCAAAATCTATTATGATTTGGAACAGTAGCCACAAAGAAAATCTACTACCATTCACCACAATTATATTATTATAACAGCAAAGGCATTATGTTCAACAGAGAGTGTGATAGTCTGATAAATTTAAGAACTTGGACTGAAACGGCTAGGTTTTGAGATCTGGGTTTTATTTTGCTTTTAATTGTTTTGTATTTTGGTGTCTAACCACAAAATCAATGACCTGATCTGTCAATATTTTTCCAAGTCATTGGACCATTCTGAGGCTGTGCTGCTATATTCCTTCAAGGAAAACAGGAGGATTGCTCTGTAAACATTCTCTGAAGATTTAAATTTCATACAGTTCTCAGTATCACATATCTTCCATTTACCATTTTAATGAAAATTGTGTTTTTAACTTTATTATTTTATAGCAAATTGTTATATGTGTAATGTTATGGAAACAAGCCTTTTTTAGCCAAACACTTGAATTTCCAAACTGTATTTTGCTAGTGTCTCCTGGGCCATTCAAACAGAGTAGAATTTCATTGACTATGCAAATAAATCAAACCTGTAAACAAAAGATTATTTTTTTATCTTGTCTAATCCATGATTGTCTAAAATCTAACCCTTTCATTTACACTCTTGCCTTATTATCTTATTTACCCTATTGACTTTAAGATTTGTAAATATTAATATGTGCGGTTATGTGTGTATACATGGCTCCTCTTTTAAATTATTTTAAAATTGATTCAATTTCAAAGAATGTGGACTACACCTCCCAGAACCAACCAACCACCCCCACCCCCCGCGTGCAGCATGCTTGCTAGGGAATTCTGGAAATTGAAATCCAAATACCTTAAAATTGCCAAGATTGAGAAACACTGTAGAGGACTGGAAAATAGGAAAACATTAAAATAGCAACATTTGTTTCTTAGACAATATATGGAGAGTAAATTCTTGGTAGCTGAAAGATAAATCTACATTTCATTTCTGGAAGACAAAAGTTTTCCAATTGTAAAGAAAGCTTGGTCCAATTCAGCTTGTCATCATCATGTTCTCATGTACATAAAGTTGCTTTGTTGTTTAAAGAAGGCTAACAGTGACACAGATCCCTGAAGTAAAATATATTCAAGCTAAATTTTACATAAACAATAGGATAAGCATATTCCAACAATATCAATTCAAATCAACCATTTCAGTTTGAATCAATGAACTTATTTTTATTTTCAATGACCTTTTGGATTCCTCTAGAATAAGCAAGTAACCAGTTAAAAAGGAGAGAAGGTACCAGTGTAGGAGGATTCATATCAGTGAGAAATTTACACAGAAGGTATTTCATAAGGAATGACATTTTTCCCAAGTCAGATGTTTAGATTCAGAAGTGGTGGAAACGTCTGCAGATCCTTTGATCTCCAAAATTGTATTTGGAGATAAAATTGTGTTTGTCAGATAAAGTCCCAATGACTCCATTTATACAACATGCTAATCCTGGTTAACAAGCTTCATTGGGTTTTGGTTTTGTTTGATAGCTTAGAACAGGGGTGTCAAATGTCATGGCGGTGTCACGTGATGTGTCAGGACTTTTTTCCCCTTCGCTAAACTGGACGTTGGCCTGTTCAGCATGTGACACATCCAGTCCGCAGGACAGAATTTTACAGCCCTGGCTTAGAACATTGTAACCTATTGGGTTAGATTATGGTTCAGTGTATACTGTGTGACCTAAAAATGAGCTAATTCAGTAACTATTTAGTTGTCTCATGAGATCATGGCTAATGAGCTTCATTCCTCTTGGGTCTCCCAAGATTCAGCCTTCTCTCTTCCCCTTCAACCACCATAACCTGTTTTTCCATTTGAAGGAGCATCCATAATTGTTTTTATTTTCTAACTGCTAAACTTGTTTGCAAAATTTAGGACAATAGGTTTTCCTTGGACATTCTACTTTGATTTTTCTACCATGGCTTCCAACTTTTTATCACAGAACATCAGCTAATTAAACAATATGGAGTTGTTGCATTTTTTGAAGGATAGTGCCAAGAACCATCTATCTTGAAACTTCCTTAGTGTGAGGCTATCCAGCTTTAAAATTAATACATGTTGGCTGAGTTTACAGAATGAGTTAATCTAGAGCTACGAGGTCTACCCTACAAAATTCAATGGCCACTAAGGGGCGCAAAAGAATTATCACTTTTACTGCCAATTTGTGATCATCATAATTTCTGCAACCAAGTCTGAAAATCCTAGACAAGCCCGCACATAGCTTAACAAAACACAAGATAAAACATCCCAAAGAAGAGAAAATTATGGCTTAGTACAATATCTCATTTTATACAATATGCAAAAGCAATGGTTGACTTCCCATAACTTAATGAAATCACCCAAGCCAACTGTAGTTTAGCTTAACATATATTGTAATTTCAGCTATTCTGCTCTAAATTTATCTGGCTGCATAATAGAGGTCCTCTTACAATTCAAAAAGCTTGCGAGGTGTAATATTTAGAATGTTTTTAAAAATATGGGGTTATTTATTTGATAGCTTTAAGGATGCCTAGGCATAATTCAGAGCAATTGGTCATTACTTGTTGTGTCTCGTATCATACATTAGAAGTGTATTCATGAGCTAGTCAATAGGATTCAAATGAAACATCTCCAATTTTGGTTTTAGCAGTAAGTTTTCTCCATATAGACTTGTTTAATAAGATGTTTTCCACAGATACTTGTGCCATTTAAATAACATCATATTGGTTTAGATCAATGTTTCAATAATTTCAAAGTACCTGTGTTTCCCCAAAAATAAAATCAGGTCTTATTTTCTTTTGGGCCCCAAAATAAGCACTAGGACTTATTTTCAGGAGGTGTCTTCTCCCCCCCCCCAATGTACGGGAGGCTTGCTTCTGCTTCTTTGCAGCAGGGCAGGAAACCATGTGGTGCACCAGTGCTGCTGCTGCAAGGTAGGGGGGGATGGAGCTGTCCCACGCACCAGCTTACTTCAGAGCCCTCGCAGCCAGGCCACCCACGCCCCAATACCTGCTTCACCTTGTGATGGCAGCTCCAGCACCCCATAAAGCAGGACCGATGTGGCTACCAGCCTACTTCTTCTTCTTGCTTGCAGTCACAATGGAGCAGGAGGCTGAGCAATGCACTGGTGCCATTGCCACAAGGTGAGGCAGGGGAGTGGAGCTGCCCCATGTGCCTCACACCAGCTTATGTCAGAGGCCCCCATCCACACCCGACACCTGCCTTGCCTCGCAGCCGTTGCACCAACACACTACTTGGCCTCCTGCTCCATTGTGGCTGCAAGCAAGCAGAAGAAGTGGGTTGGCAGCCATGTGGGTTCCTGCTGCACATGGCTGCCAATGCTGCCGCTGCAAGGCAGCATCGTGGATGGCCTGGATGCAGGGGCCCTGAGGTAAGCCGGGGCAGGGTGCGTGGGGCAGCTCCAGCACCATCTTGCCTCGCCTCGTGGCTGTGGCACTGCAATCAACCAGAGAATGGGCAGCCAGGCAGCTGTGCAGGTTCTTAAGTAGGGCTTATTTTGGGGAGTAGGGCTTATATTAGGCACATGTAAAATGTGCTAGGTCTTATTTTTGGGCTAGGTCTTATTTACTGGAAAACGGCGTAATAAGTATTAATTTTAAAATCTAAATTATGGCCATATTTATGTTTTCTTAAGATGGGGAGGGATTCATTTTACTTTGCTCCTTTTCCTTTTTTCATAAGCACTGTCTGCCTGCTCCAAACATCTCTCCCTCCTGCTATTTGCATCTGCTGTCTGCAACTCTTCCTGGCTCTTTTCCTGTTGTGTAAATTCCCTACCTCTCTTCTCCTACCTCCACAAGCTTTGGGCGCCATCTCTCTCTCTTCATTCCCTGCTGGGTTCATCCCTGGACTTACTCTTCCGTTGGATGGATACATCCTCTCAGCTCCTGCTGCGGACAAGCTCCCTTCATCTGCAGCTCCTAGATGCTTTCCAATTTCCCCCTCCCTTTGTCCTTTTGCTTTGAGTCCTGCTCACCTTCCATGGCTGGAAGCCTTACTGTAATAAGCATCCACCATCCCCACTTGCAACAAGTATTCTGGATATTGTATTTGGTCATGTTTTTTGGTTTTTCCATTCAATTTTCACAGCCCTATGCTCCAATATTACAATTTGTTCTTTAAAAAGAGGCCCAATAGCAACTATCACATTTTAGAATTATGGGGATTTTTAAAAAACTCTTTAACCATTCTGGAGCTTTATGGACTGGTTGGGGGATTGGAAGGACTTTCTTTACTTACATACTCTTCATTTGAGGACTTCGTACAAAACATTTTCAACCATCATATGGCCTGTTCCATATAAAGCATTCATGTGGACAATTATTAGAAATAGGTGGGTGTTTTATCCTACAGTGTTTGAAGTAAATGAAATGGCAGATAAACATGTCTGATAATCTGTGTCTATTTCGGACCATGCTAAAAGCTATTCCCTGTTCTTGCAGTATGACTTATGAGAGGAACAGGGAATGATGTAAAAGAGAAAGAGAAGCAATATTTTCCTTCAGCTCTGATGTCAATAACTGTTATCATCATTACCAACACATTTAAGTTGTCATGATTTGCACACTTACTTAGAAGTAAGTAAAAAAGAAGTGTCAAACTATGTTGATAATTTTTGAATGTTACCAAAATAAAAACCTTCTTTTATATGCCTATTAGCAAAACTCAAGATGGACAAGATTCAATGGAACTTTTTTTCTCTTTTGGATATTGCATTGGACTGATTTCTTACCACTTCTGGTGTGTTAAAATCCTAAACTGAAAAGACAATTTTTACTGTGTTTTCCAATGGCAGGATGCTGCCCTATTAAAATGAGAAGGTGGCAAATTCAGAGCATAATACTGTTTCAACAAAGTTTTAAATTTTCAATGATAAATACACTCTTGAGATCTTTGCTTGGACAGGTCAGCAGCATAACTTTTAAATATCACTGACACATTACGGTTACCAATTTTACATATAAGTAATAGAATGCAGTACAAGTGAGATCGAACATGACAATTTGGGATTCTTAAAAATGATTCCAGCATTGGACCAAATTTCTGTAACTCTGCCATTATATTTGTGATAATACCTGTCTGCCTCATTACAAAAAGTGATCATAATGTAAAAAAGATAATAAACGAGACAGTTATTGTAACAGAAATGCTTGGAGAAGTTTTATACCAAATCCAAAGAAAATACAAGTTAAATAAATTTTCTTCTCTCTTTTCCTCTCACTGTCATTGAACGTTTTGGGGGACTTCAATGTATATATCTGTTCTCTGCAATGTCCCTATCTTTTAATCTATTTTAAGAGTTTTTATATTTATATTACGCTGAAGGTTTGTGCGCTTAAGGGAAAGATAGAGTATGAGTATTTTATTTAAATCAGTAAAACTGTCAAATGGAAGTGTTAGTATAGAACAAGTAGAGCAATGACACAGATCTGATACAGTGTAAAAGTAGCTTTAATTTATAATGCTAGTATTACATACAAATGGTATTTTAACATTACCACTAAATCAATGAATGGAACTGTGTGAACAATTTCACTTAATTTATACAGGGAAAGGAAAAAGTCTTCAACACTTTCTCAAAGACAGACCTTAGTGGTGACAGTAGCAACAGTATTGAGAAAGCCCAATGGGAGGAGCTATCTCAAAGTGTCTTCCTGGGAAACAGAAAACTGCTATAGAAATTATTGTATAATAAAAGACAAGGGAGGAATACTTCACCCAAATAGTAAGGAAACTGTTTATGAAGTCCATAACTTATGACACTCTGTTTTTGTTTTTATTTTTCCATTTCAATGCAATAAGGAAACAGTTTTATAATGTAGGGGTCCCCAACCCCTGAGCCACAGATCACTACTGGGCCTTGAGTCTTTCAGAACTATGCTGTGGAAGTGGTGGGCAAGCACGTGTGCAAGCGGTGTGTGTGTGTCTGTGTCCTCCATTTGTGTACTCTATTTGCATGAGTGGTGGAAACGCGCATACATTTGCCCGCTGATCGCATGGAATCATCCTTTCTCCCCCTTCATCAGTCCACAAACTCAGAGAAGTTGGGAAATTCTGTTATAATGGAATGCAACACAGATTGCATATAGATTTATTTCTCTATGCTCTTTATCCATAATGCAAGTACCAGGAATGTGGAACTTATAGCTCAAGAGATGTTCAGTTAGCTCTGCCTGCATTATTGTGGATCAAGTTATTAGTACTCTTGGTATTTGCATTCATGATGAAGAACCAATCCACTCAACTTTCAAGAAAGGAACTAATGTTCTATGAAACTATAGATAACATGGTGGACGAAAAAATATTGCTAAACCATTCAGGAAATCTTTGTATATATAAACAAGAATTTCTTATTCAGAATAAATACATTTCCTGCATGATTTTTTTTCTTTTTTGCTCCCTAGACTCTAAAACATCTCTTTTTTAAAAAAACAGACTAAATTATAAATCCACAAAATCATTTTTAAAAAACTTTAATAAATAAGCTAACATGCTTCTTTAAAAAATGCATTATCCTGGTCATCTAGAATTAGGTCAGAGATAGTTTTGAATTTCTTTTCACCTTTGCTAAATAAGACAGACTTCACACAAGAATAAATTTCTATGCCCCAGCTGAATTAGCTGTTCACAGGAGAGCATTCTAACAGAAATGACTAAGGCTCAGGATATGAATGTAAAACTGATTGCTTGACCTGTTCTGTAACATAACTCATATCATGAATATGCACCTGAAAAGCTATTATGATTTTCATATCTTCCGTCTCAACGATCGCTATTCTATCAGTAATAACTTTTACCAGTCAAATCCCCATCTGTGTCTCAGACTCCCTAATGTTTCTAGCTTGTCTCTTAGCCTGGTGAGGGTGGGGGGATGAAATTGTTTTTGCCATTTTCATTTTGTGTGTGTGTGTATGTGTATGCATGCAGAGAAAGTATCATTGAAATAAAACTTGTCTCTATCTATCTTGAACAATTGGTCAACATATTCTGGTATTTGTGAACAAAATGAAATATGCTATACGGCTTACCAAATGAAGCACAATGGAAGAACAGCTGAAACAGCTCAGATTGCATTGTTTTAAAGGTGAAACTTGCAAAATATTACATGCCAAAAGATCAGCAACTGAATCAATGGAAATGTATATAGATTATATTATTTCCTACAAAAAGACAGGAACAACAACAGAGTAAAAATTACACATAGAATTTATAGATATGGTTAAGGCTTATCTTGTAAAGGGTAAAACCTTGGAAAGTATTACAGGAAGAATAGTTCAAATGAACTCTTCCATGCTTCCATGCTATATATGGATAAGTCAGAAATATTTAGCAATTCTGTCCACTATCCGCAATAACAGATCATTAGACACAACAGTTGAAAAGAGATGGAACAGTTGAACAACTGCAAACATCCCACTCTGGAAACCTGCCTGCAGAAGGTCTCAAAACAGAAAAAAAAATCTGCATATGTAAGAATGTTAAATATTACAGATGCCCATGAATGATTAGAAAACAAGTAGTTTGAAGACTTGGCCCCACTTCTTCCTACAATAATTGGATATAGATCTGAAGGGATTTATTTGAACTCCACACAATCATTCAAATATATGAGAGTGAGGCATTCCCAAGCCTCACGTAATTATTACTCACTTGTGGTGGGTTTTTTTCTATAGTACAAGTCAAGGCATTCTTAAAAGATTAGCCAGAAAATACTACAAGGACTCTACTATTTACTGAGCATCTTTTTTTTTTTTTGGGGGGGGGGGGGGTT
>JANHFL010007235.1:309893-323688 GCA_032468155.1 Oxyrhabdium leporinum | reverse complement strand
CTTTTGAGTTTGACAATATAATACATTATCCAAAATTATAAATAATCTTATTTTCAGATGCATTTTTTGCCATCTCTATTGCTGCTGCTCCTCCCCATTCCCCTCCTTCCTGAGCTGACATGAAGGGGACCATGGCTGGCGCTGAGCTGCCTGCGAAGGACACAGAATCACAAAAAGCAGCCAGTCACAGACCGTGTGGAGAAAATGCTAGGGGCGCTTCAGCCGCGTGGCTCTGCAAAGAGGCTCGCACCTTCTCGGGAAGGAGAGCAGATTGCGTGACAGGGTTGGCAGGGAGCCGCAGGAGAGGGGTCAAAGAGCTGCATTCGGCTCTCGGGCTGTGGGTTGCTGACACCTGGACTAGAATTAACAATCTCACAGTTTCTAATCTGGTGCACTAAGCACTACATCAAACTAATTCTCATTAATATGCTCATTTTTAGTTAAATGACTAAACTGATAGCCTTGAAGTATAGCTTTCTCCCTTTATTTATTGTAATTGTTTAACAGTAAAGAATCCCAGTAAAGAAAAACAGTAAAGGCAGTTTTTCTTCCTTTTTATAGTATTTTCAATTATTTTGAAACTTTGAGTGAGGTTATTCAAAAGTAGAATCGGTATCTTAAGACTATTTATTTAAGCTTCAATTAAATATAATGTATATGTTGCCAGATAGAAACTCCAAACACATTTGAGAAGAATCCAGTGGCAAACTATTTCTTTTTTTTGCCACCAAGAAAGCAACATGGTCATGAAATCACCAAAAGTAGAATGTAGCTTGGGAGAGACTTTATTTTTAACCTCATTATTTAGAGAAGTCTGAATGAGTTTTTGCCTTTAAATCAGAATTTTGGATGAAGTCACTAAGAAACTGACCAAACACTTCTTCAGACATTTTAAAATAAGGAACAAGTGTATAAAATTAAGGGATCCCAGACAGACAGGTCAAAAAATTTCTCAGCTCTACACTGCTCCTCACACTCCATTTAGCGAAAAGGGGAAGGTTTCATGACACCATTCCAGAGAAACAGAAGGATCACTTGCCTCTATTGAAAAAGGCAGCATTCTGAAAACCTGTTCTGGGATAATAAATCATTAGTTTTAGCTTCTGTCAACAACCTAGGATAGAAGGCTACAAGTGAGGGTTCCTTAATCTTCTGGAAGGAAGTGAGCTCTGATTTCAACAGCACAATCCGATACTTGTCAGTGTAAACAGAGAGGAACAGGAAGGAAAGCTATTAGCATAGTTCAGCTAATGCCATCCAAAAACAGCTTGAAGCCTGGCTGGGAGAAGGAAAATACCAAAGGGTTAATCCCATTCCAGCCAGATCCTTCTCTAGTGTTAGACTTGAAACATGACAGACAGATCAGTTCCTACCTCAACTTTAAATGTATACAGGTTTTCTTCTTTTGTCTCCAATACCTGGTACTTGCAGGTATGCTTCCTTTCAATGTAAAGGTTCTATTTAATTTTCCTGGGTGATAGGTAGAGGCAAGCCTAACTTTTATGACTTTGCTTAATCCCCTATGAAAGACTTCTAAGCTAGTGACATTGGCATATTTTGCAGCTGTGAACGACACACATTGCTTATGGTTTTTGAAGAGGGGCTTTCTTTGTTGTGTTGCCTTTCCCAAATTAGCAGATTGGATTATTTCTTACTTCTATGGTGAAACTCCAAGAATCGGTACAGAATGTGTATTAAAACAATATCCATCTGTAATTCCAACCATGATATTCCATGTTAGTGTGAAAATGAGCTTCTGTACCAGATTCCTTCTGATTTTTGGCAATTGTGTGGCAATTATGTTTCCATAATGGGTATAAAATGAATCCAGAAAACTGGTCCATAAATTGACTTAAACTAATTTAAGTTTGGCTTGTGTTAGGTTAAGCTTTGTATTGTTTAGCATGTGGTATAAATGCAGTTCTTGGGTCTGTGAGCTGCTCTAGTTAATATATTGCCATTGGGACATTCATGGGGAACTAATCACGCCTCCCACTGCCTTTGCTTGGAGAGGCATACAAATGATGGAAAATCTTTAACAATATTAAATGTTTTTGAATGGATAATAAATGATGGATGGATGGATGGATGGATGGATGGATGGATGGATGGATAGATAGATAGAGCGATATAGATATTCATTCTTAAAGACAAGGCTTTACTTGAACTTGGTGATTACAAGGATAAATTCATGTTGTTTTCATAGCAATAATATGGAAATAGTTGTCTTCCTTTTGGGATGTTTTTTTTTATGCTCTAAGCTAAGTTGTGGGTGGGATGTCCTTATGGTTTTCTCTTTAAGTATTAAAAATAGGGTTGTTTTTTGTAGCTACAAATATGTGCTTAGAGGTGCCATTAGGTTTCAGAGGTAGATAGAAATAGCATTTTTAGTCAAACATAAAAGGTAGCAGAATCTGAGATAAAGGTTGGGTCCACAAATAATGTAGTGTATTTGCTTTGATTAAATGATATGTGAACCTTGCTATTATAGCTTGTAAATCAAAACCTTTGGTTTGACATCATCTGTGAATTTAGTTGCTATAGCTTAGTGAACAGATCATTATTATAATATGGCTTCAAAAGATTGTTACTATGTTGAATAGCAAAAAAATAAATATGAATCAATCATATGTAATTTTTTTTGTTTAATTTCACATAACCAGATGATTCTGGGGGAAGAAACTTAATAGATGTTCAGATGATCTCCTTTACTATTCCATTGAACGCTCTCTAGTATTTTAGCCTGCATTTAAATACTCTTCATTTTGTTATGAGACTATATGAGGTACAAAGATAAGTAAAACTGTTGACGAACAGACAAAAAGGGCCCATCACTCCCTCAATCCTAAGAAGGAGGACTTTTCCCTTGCCAAAAAAGGGTTCATCTTTATAATCACCACAGTAAAGACAAACAAAACAAAACAAAATCCCCATGATAAAATGGAATATAGATATAGAAGGACCTTGGTACATTTCACTTTCCCTCCCTTAGCTGGACTAAAAAAAAATACAGGAGGCTCTTTTGCATGGACTGTTTGTAACTATGTAGGAATAATCAAGTAGAAACTTTGGGACATGTCTTCTTCATCCAATATACTCTAGAGATATTTGCAATTTGCTCATTCTTCCATTACTCATACAAACATGAGATTGTGCAAATCAGTTTTATTGTTATTTAATAATTTTGGACAATGACTTTTTTATTACTTGTAATGTAGCCAGAATTTGTGCAGCAGCGCATAAAATGCAATAGAAATCTAATAGGTTTTCATTGAACTGGAATATTATACATTTATTGTATATGTTGATCTTAGAATATAATGCTATCACTATTTTTTTTAAAAAAGATAATAATTCATATTTTAATTTCATTTGATATCTCAGGGATTAGTTTTAGAACTAGGGCAATGATATGTGTAGTTATTTAAGCTAAGTTAATTTTAGTACATTTTAAAGTATTAAATTAGTACTGGATTAATTTTATTTTGTCTATTTTACATATCTGTTGGTTAGTCTGAAATAAACAGAACTAAATATACATAATTTCTTCCTTCTTGTTTTTCTTCTTTTCTACATACAGAAAGAAAACAATGATTTTGGGCTGGTAGCTAAAGAAACACCCTCTACGTCTCCAGAACAAAGTATTTTGATTTGGCTCACCAGAGATAGGTTGTTTCATTCTCTGCAGCATGATGGGTAAATTCAAGCTATGGACTACATGAGGTCCTCAGATCCCATTATGAAACCTGAAATTTTGTGGGTAAAAGGCCAAATATTAATGTCACGATTTCAGAGCCTTTTTAAAATTAAAAAGAGAAGGGAATTTAGGAGTCAGAATGGTGATGTAGATAACATAAAGAATGGCCTTGATGGAGCAAGGGAAGATCCATTACCAAAGCAAAAAATAGATTAATGTGATGTAAGCCCTTATGAAGAGATTTATGA
Organism: Oxyrhabdium leporinum; assembly: GCA_032468155.1. NCBI lineage: Eukaryota > Metazoa > Chordata > Lepidosauria > Squamata > Cyclocoridae > Oxyrhabdium > Oxyrhabdium leporinum. The sequence goes on along the minus strand of JANHFL010007235.1, from coordinate 319,743 downwards.
AAACATCTAAGACAGATGCCCCTCTAATTCACATGAAGGTAAAGGAGAGAAGAGGGGAAACACATTCAGTCCTGAAAGGTTCTGTTACTAGAGACCCTCTAATAAAAGTAACTTTAGACCTACACTGTGTCTGTTTCTTGTTCTGATCTATTTGTAGATCTATATAGTGTACTTACCTCTCTCGCCTTCCGATTCTCCACAAATGCAAAACAGTGGTTTGGGAATCTTTTTTTTCATATGGCAACAGAGACACACTGTCATCTGTAATTGTCAGGATTTCTGTAGTTGTACCAAAAACAGGCCAAAATAGATTGATCCATTCATTTCTGGTAATATCAACATAGCACTCAATTGACCCATATAGTCCTACAGAAGACTAAGAAGTTGAGTTGGAACATCTAACCTCTCAGAAGATGCCAACTGCTATGCTACAGGTAGGACAGAGCAGACCCTAATCCAAATAGTCTCATCATTATATACCTCTGATTTTTCCTGAAAGAAGTGCCACCCTTGCTATGATTTCTTATTATGCAGTTATTATTATGCTCTTGAACTACCTCACAGTAATGTAAAAATAGATAAGGAGGAGGGAATTCATGGCCTTCCAGAACTAGCTGAATGGTATTCTCATGGTCAAGGTAGACAGTGATGAGATTGCATTATTATATGTTCTCTCCTTTCTTAACAGATTTTCTCTGATAGAATGGAAGAAATATTGAGTTTTCCTTTGGATGCTATTATCATTAATCAGCTCTGTCAAAATTTGTATGATTAAGGAAACTTGGTGTTTATATATAAAAAACCTCATCTGGAAGCATATTTGAACTTAGTCTTTCTAGTCTACCTGAATTTACTGCCTGGTGAGGGCAAAGTAAGTCCTAGCAGACACAGAGGTGCTGTTGCTCTTTTAACATCTACACACTTCAGAGCATCTTGGGCAATCAAAACAAGTTCCAAATAGGTTTCAATTAAACCATGCTAAATCAGAGATAATAATAAAAGCTCTATATACTGTTTGCTTAAAAAAATTAACTTTTGTATTGCACAGTGCTACCTTCTGCAACCAGGATTATGCATCATTCAGATTGTCATCTATGTTCTGCTTTTGCAGTTCTATCTTAGCTGTTCATAAACAGAAACATAGAATCGCAAGGACTATTTCCCTGAAATGTACTAGCATCATCTCCAGCTTCTAAGATTTCACCCTCCTCCTTAGTTTCACTCTTATTTTGAAACTGCACCATGAGGATTAGAAAACTATATGCTTGTGACTAAGATTCTCTGAAGTTAGTATTTTGAATTCTGTACATACTTCAAACTCCATTTTTGCATGAATAATACTGAAACTGTACTTTCAAAGAATACCATGGATTTTTGGCCCATACTTAATACCAAGCCATAATATTTTTTACTCAATTGAATTTCAGTGGTTGCACCCTCTGATGGTGATTTATAGAGAATGGTTGAGCAAGCCCAGCAAAATATATATTTAATAAATCAAAGTTAACCAGACCAAGACTTTGGAACTTAGTGTATGATTACATACCATCAAATGTTCTTCAAATGAATCACCCATTTTATAGTCCCATTTTTTCTCTATTTTTTCCTTGCCTACTTGCACTCCATCTCTATCTCTTACTGAATCTAACTCCCCAGCTGCCCAAGTTCACTAATGTCTAAGAAATAGACCAACAGGGCTGTTTTGCTTTTTTATATTTGGTCAGAGGTTGTAACACATGTGGCAGTATTCAGTTGTTTTTAGCGGTCAGCACTCATCACTTCCTGCCTTTTAATCCTTCTGATGAAAGCAACAGTCCCTCTAGCCATCTACAGATTTTGCTTTCCAGAGTAATCTTAAATGGGAGCGACAGGGCTTGGAGGAACCCTGGCAGGTATAAAAAGAGAGGAAGCTGGATTTCAGACACAAGCTGATTTCCTCTGAAACTAATCCCGGCATACAGAACCCACACAAGAAGTCCTAAGGAGAGATGCAAGGGGAAACTGTGGGATAGAGCCATCCCAACCAATCCACACGTCCTTCTTCCTTGCTTCAACTCCTACTGGGCATTTTTATAATTCCTTTAGAATGAAGAGGAATCCCTACAATAAAGTAAGGCAAAGTGATAATTTCACGTACAATATTTTAGTTAAATTTTGAAAAACTGATAACTTTTCTTCACTTGCAGATTATTTTGGAAGTAGATAGTCTGGATTTTCAATGTTGTCCCACTGGCACATGCAATTAGCCTTAACTCATCCCAGTGTATTATTGAAATAGTCTTATGCCCTCTAGGAAAGCTGGTCACTGAACTGAGTAAGTGATTTTCTTCTTCTTCTGTATTTTGAGAAAAACATTTGGGCCACAATCCAATACAGAAGTTATCAATCTTAAACACATCAATTCCAGTGAGATTAAGCATTCCTTAAAATGTATAATATAGGTGTTATAGGTGATTCTGTGTTGTGTCTTTCATGGGAAAGAAAGAAAATCAACTTAATTATATTTCTGTAAAATTGTCACTCTGTGTAACAAAACAGAAAGGGACAAATAAAAGCCTGTAGCAAAATATTTTCTGATAGGAACAAGGTGTGCACTTTAGAAAATTACCAAATAAACAGACCAATTATCTCAATCATGCTGGTGTGACATTCAGCATTTTCCATGGTTTCAAATCAGAGTCCTAACAACAGTTCTAGTCCTGTTATCTAAAGAGATAAATTCAGGGTCTCCAATGTGCAAAGCATGTAATTCTATTATTGAGCAATGAATGCTCCTTTAGGTGAATTTAAAAAAAAAAGTGTAATACTATAATTTTCAAACTCCTTCACAATTTTTTAAAGTGGACACTTAATAGAAATAGAAATATCGTAGGCATCAAAACTCCATTCTTCTTTCCTGGAACAGTTTCTCAACTTCCTGACAAATTATAGCAGATAATTATTAAATATAAATAATCATTATTAAATCAAACTATATGGTCACCCATACCCTAAATATGACTTAGGTGCAGCTAACAACACATTAAAAAACAGGAAAAAAACCCAGTAACAGCAGAAACATATAACTTATAATGGTCACCAAGAAGAAATGCAATGAATGCTCATCAAGAACAATGATATCTCACATCTAGTTTCCCATCCTTCATGCTCTGGAGCACACCATGTCTTCAGAACTTTCTGACAGGCTAATAGAGTTGCCTTTAATTTAATCTTGGGAGTTAGGGTGTTCCAGAGGGAAGGTACTATGTCAGAAATGACACACTTCCTAAGATGTGTGTTCTTTAATTGTGGGGATCTGGACAGTGTCTTTTCTGTTGGACCTGATAGAAACAACACCAGGTTCTGCAAATAGTCTAGCCCCATGCCATTGAAGGCTTTATAGGTGACAACCGCATGTCTATGGAGATTCTCAATCATCCAGGTCATGGTTGTCCCAAAGGTGCTTTTTCCAAGAGGCAACTGGACTTTCTTTTTTCTTTTTCCCTTTGAAAAAGTTCAACCACATCTTGAATTCCATTTGTAAGCACATTGGAAGCCAGTGGAACTCACAGAGACATAACATGCGTATTGAGGTAACACCCATAACTGCTCATACTGGCACATTCTGTACCACACGCAGCTTTTAGATGGTCTTTCAAAGCATCCCCACTTAATTTCAGTCATCCCCTTGGGAGATGATCAAGACATGAGTGAGGTGAGCAGTGCCTCCAAGTCTAGCAAATGATGCACTGCTTCACAAACCAAAGCCCTCCTGGCCACTGCTGCCACCTCCTGTTCGAACAGAAGCTGTGAGTTCAGGAGAGCCCTGAGATCGTTTTTTGGGGAAGCAACCTTATTCAGAACCAAAAGGTGATGATGATTTAAATTTGCATAGAAAAACATTGGATCCAGGAAGCCCTAAAACTTAAAGGCACTTGGGACTGCTATGTTCTAACGATGCAGAAAGAAATTGTAGTGATTATGAACAGCTGTTTATTTTAAATTATTATTTTTCAATATTAAACTGTTCCTTTGATTTATTTTAATCTTTAATCTTGTTGTTAGATTGGAGGAACATGGTGATACCAGTAGAAAAAGGTTGGTGGCTGTCTTGTTTATTATCACTCCAAAATGTAAATTCCATCATTGTTGTGCTAATCTCCGAAACTGATTTTTTTACATCACGTTTTAATGAGATTTTTACTTCATACTCCAAAGAATATATTTATTTTTTAATTCAAAAGTGTTGTCATGTGCTAAGTTCTGGTATTTATATGTAAATGAATGAGGTACTATCAGCCCAGCTGCATTTTTCAGTGACAAATACGATACACATTAGTGGAGATTTTGATATCATTCTTTAAAGAAATTCTATGCAGAAATTCCATTTTTTTAGCAGGGACTTACACAAGGGACTTCCATAGAAGCCCTATCATCTATATGTAAAGACCTTTTCATGAATTGTGTGCAAATAGCTAATTTTAGGCTCTGAGCTTAACAGATGGTTACATTTTTTTTACTTTACTTTTTATTTATTTACAATTTTTTACACCTTCAGCTCACCTAGGTGACTTTGGGAAGTTTGTAAACACATCATAAAATAATATGAAAACATATTAAAGTTTGAAAGTTGAGTGGTGACAACTGGACCTTTTTCCCCCTCTTATTGGTTTGAGATGTTTCACTGTCCATCCAAGCAGCTTCTTCAGTCTGAACAAGTTGATTAGGGGAATCTGAGTAGGAGGAGGGTTGTTAGAATACTCCTAAAATTCTTGGGAGTATTCCTGCACCAACCTCACGCTTTCTTCCTCAAACTATGTGGGCAATATGTCAATGAAGATTCTCAGTCATCTGGCAACTGGACTCTTTTTTTTTTCTTGCTGAGTCATGTTGTTTCCATGACTCAACTTCCAGACAATTCCACCTGGATGGCTCAGAATCTTCATCAACATACGGTTAGAAGTACAATTCCAAAAATTAGCAAGTACAAAATATTATATACTTACTTACCTACTTAGATATACTTAGATATCAAATATATTGTGTATTTTATTTAAAAGGAAATAAAATTAGCCTATTGTGTTTAGGCATGAAGATACCACCTCCTTGTTTCACTGCACAATTTAGTCCAGGGAAGTGCCATTCATACCATTGACTAAATAGATCAAGGGAAACTTGGTGCAGCCTTGGAAATGGGTCCTTTAATGGGATAAGCGCTAAAAGTTGTTCCAAAATAAGGTTTATGGGCTGATCAATTTCTTCCTCAATATAATTAAGAATGGGGCAATTGTAGCATTTTCTTTTAGGTTAACCTTTTCATCCTCCCCTTCTTTCTCTTTCCCCACTTCTCCTATTCCTCTCAGCAAACATAGTTCTGGATCCAGAAACGGCCAACCAGGACCTGATCCTGTCTGCAGACCAGAAAACTGTCATACAGGGATTCACGTGGCAGAGCCTACCATACAGTCCTAAAAGATTTAATATGGAGCGCTGTGTCCTGGGAAGGGGGGGATTTTCCTCTGGGAAGCATTATTGGGAGGTAGAAGTTGGAGAGGATGGGTACTGGGCCTTGGGGGTGGCTAGAAATTCCATGAAGAGGAAGGGAAAGCTCATCCTTGTCCCAGAAGAAGGAATCTGGGCAGTGGGAAAAGATCGGATCCAATACAAAGCTCTTACCCTACCCAAGACCCCCCTGACTCTGAAGAAGAAGCCCAGGAAACTGGGAGTTTACTTGGATTATGAGATGGAACTAGTTGCCTTTCATGATGTCAATCACCAATCGCATATATTCACCTTCTTCTCAACCGCATTCAGTGGGGAAGTGGTCTTCCCCTTCTTATACGTAGGAGTAGGATGCTGGCTTAGACTGTGTCCTTGATGACTTTCCTTTAAGAGAGGTTCAATCAGAAAATTGTATGCAGTAGAGTTATCCTTCATATTCTATGGCTGACCCTAGCACTATACAGAGACAGGCAGTTCATTTTCCATATCGTGCAAGGGCTGTAAATTGTCATATATGGATCACTTCTTATTGCAGCATTACTATCATGGAGAAGGAGAAACTTGTAGGGTCTTGACTAGGCAGAAAGATGTCACTCACCTCAAGCAAGAAAAAGTTGGAGGCTGGCCTTTTCTATATCTTTCTTACCTGCTGCTTATTTAACTCAAGTTGTTTCCTCTACTTGACCCGCACAAGCTTGGAAGTAGATCAGGAATGGAGAAACAACCTTGGAGCAATAGGCTAAGGTGTTACATGTGTTAAATGTGTATTAAGTGAGGGGGAGCAACATTTCTGGCAGTCAGGGATTATACTCTAATTTTTTCCCCCAGGCTCTATAAGGATGACATCTTAGGTGAAATATGGTGAGGAGTGGGAGCTAAAATGTTATGCCTTTATTTTTCTTTTTTTCAGGTTTGCTTTTAAAATAGAGTACTGTATTAATGCAACGGGAGGCTTAATGCACCTACCCTGAGGCTCGCATATATATATTTTTTTTATAAAAATATAAAAACCTTGTTCTTATAATTCAGCAAACTAGAGCTGGGTTTGGGAAGCATTATCTGGACAGCTCTGGAAATCAAATTGAGGGAGGCAGGCTGAACAGCATATAACCCACAGGTTGCCTCTTATGATCAAGCAGAAGGGAATGCACAGGGTGGAAGGGCAGGAATGAGTACAGGTAGTCCTCGCTTAGCAACTCCATCTGGAACTGGCAACTCTATCACTAAGACAAATGAAGGTGAATATACGTGTCCCAGGATAATGTTACGGGATCCAAACTGGATCAGCCACTGGGACCAGAGGGTTAGTCTTCCGAGCTTTCAGACTCATGCTGGAGCCCATCCTCAGGGAACTTCTCTCTATCACTATGTGTGCTTTGGGCTATTCCTTGTGTGGTATTTAAATGGTGCTTGTTGTGTGTGACCTTTTAGATGTTGATTGGGGTGTTGATTGCTGGCTATTAAGTCATTGGCTATTGTTCCCTTGTGCTGCCAAACCCTCCCCTCCTAAGTACTTGATGGTAAATAAGCACTCCTGGTCCATCCCTAAGTGCCTGGATCATTAAGTGAGACATCCCATGACCCACAATTTGTGATTTCACTGCTTGCTTAATTCTGCTTGTTGGAAGCCAGTTATGAAGTATATTAATAGCAATCATGAAGCTGCAGGACGCTGCAATGGTCATAAAACTGGGGGTTTGTTTTACACCATCATTAACTTTGAATGGTCACTGCTGGAAGAAATATCCATCTGGTTCAGTTCCAAGCTGGGAGAAAAGCACTGGAAACATGGAGGCTGATTGGAAAGATGGTTTATTGATGAAGCAGAACCACCAAGCCCATGGTTCTGGATAGCTGACCGCACGGAGTTGCAAGTGAGGGCTATTTATACCTTCTCTTGGGCTTTGCACTTGAGCTTCCTGTTCCTGTGCAAGAGCATGCATTCTATTGGTTGTTGTAGGGGTCAAGGTTAACTTTTCAGGTTGTCTGAGTCCCAGGTTTGGTTGACGTTTGCTGGGTGATGCAATGTCCCCAGTGATGGTGCCATGTGGTGAGCTCTGCTGCTAGATGGGTTAATCCTTTTTATGTCCTGGAGGGTCATATCTTAATCCCATCATCCTGGAGCTGGAGGTCTTTTGTCTTGTAGATAGGCTGGCCCAGTCTCTCTTAATGGGCACCAAATATCTGCCGGGGGCAGGGAACTGCTTTCTAAGGGCATGTTTCTCCTTTAGGGAAATATAATATTCTGCCCAAATATTCTTTCCCAAAATATTTCATTTTTCTAGGAGAGGGATGGGTGCTAACTTTCTACAGGGCATTGTGATCCCAAACCACCGTGGTTTTTATGCATACATTGACACATAGCACGGACTAAGAAAATGGCATCAGCCATCTTTTGAGAGCCTCTGGAGATGCCCTCACCTCGATTATTGTGTTATTTTCTCCCCCCTTATTTAGCAAGCTTTTAATCACCTGTCTATGGAGATTCCTTGCAGGTGATGGTTGTCCCAAAGGTGCTTTTTCCAAAAAAAAGGCAACTGGATTTCCTTGGGTTTTTTTCCCCCACCCCCCTTGAAAACATTGCCTTTCTCATCCAAAAAGCTTCTTCAAGTCTCAGAACTTCTGGACGAGAAGGGAAATGTTTTCAAGGACAAAAAAAACCCAAGGAAAAGCACCTTTTAAAAACCCGTTTTCGAAAGCATTTTGGGAACGAAGTGAGAGTGGAACGGAGGTACCTGATTAATTTCTGAGGTTGGATGATATTTGGTGCTAGGGTTTGATGACTATAATTAGAATTTCTGAGAGTATTTTATTATCGGTTACAGTGCCTTAAACAAAACCACCGCATTAGTCTCTGTTTTTATGCTGCGGCTTGTAAGCTGCTCAGAGTCAAATGACTGATGTGACATACAAGCCCTTTTAGGAAATAAAAAGATTGCTATAAATTCTGCTGGAAAAATAAAAAATCGCCGTCTTCTCTTCCCGTACACAGTGTGTTTTCTGAGGCCAGAATATCGGCACGCAATATTTATTCTTTTGTGCAAAAACATACTTTTTTCCCCCCCCCAACAGCCTTGATGGAAAAAAAAACCCGAAGCAACTTGTAACCCCGCTCTAAATATATGTGACCGAAGGGCAGATACACAGTCCAATACTAAAAAGCTTATTAACCTCTTGTCAAAGATTGACAAGGGCCAAAATGAAGGTCGTTTTTGGTGGCAGATGACATTACGAACTCCTTTCCTGAGAAATATCTAATTTCTGTTTCTTTCCCTTTCCTTTTCTGGTCGAAAAGGCAGCGTGACGTCCGGCAGCCTGTAGAATATTGAAATGGCATTTGGGGGGAAGTTAATTTAAACTTAAAGATGCATTTCAACGCCTGATATCGAATAGCGTTGTAAACCACACTGTAAAAAAGACTTCGGCTGAGCTCAAACACTCAGGAGAACCAGCCTCGGTTAGCGGCATAGTCCTCGCTTAACAACTGGATTCCCTTCAAGGCTACTTATGACCTGGTTCCAGAGTTCCAACGTCTTGTGGAGGTGTGACCACCCTTCAGCTCACCTTTACAATCAGTTGCAGAATTCTGCAGTCCGCCTGACCACGATTTAACGACAGTTTTTGTCCCGTTTCTGGCTGGTTTCTAGCCAAAGCAAACTGCTTATAAGAATGAACCCATCCGTGTTATTGAGTTTGCTTACTGACCACTGCAAAATAAATCAATACAATCGAGTCTGTCACAATGGGTGCCTCGACTTAGGACCCTCAGGACAGAAATCCCAGGCTCCCTCACAGTCGTAATTCGAGGACTACCTGCAGACGGTCAGTCTCTGGAAATTCTAGGCGTGTCGATCAGTCTTCTGGGAAGTTGCAAATATATCCCTGCAAAAAAAAAAAAAAAGACAATGGCAATTCCCAGGGCTCAAGATTGACTTGGAGGCAGCCTCATATTTTATGCAGGCTCGTTGTGCCTAGCAACACAGATTTTTTTTTTTTTAAAAAGTTGGTGCGGTCTTGCTGGTGTAGCTTTTATTAACCGAGCAGAGGGGCGCATCCCGAGGCTGCTAGCTTGTGACTAATCTATGCCACGCATAAAATATGCACCAGGCAGCAGCTTTTCTGGAAATTTCTAACCTGATGCCAAAGCTGGGAGCTCTCCGTGAGAAGAGAACTTCCCCTCAGCCAGCCAGTTGTGTAAAAATCCAGCATTATTCTGCAGAGGAACTTCCAACTCTATCTGTCTGTCAGTCATCTATCATCTGTCTGTCTGTCTGTCTGCCTGTCATGTATATCAATTTATCTATCTATCTATCTATCTATCTATCTATCTATCTATCTATCTATCTATCTATCTATCTATCTATCTATC
>JANHFL010007235.1:170539-182425 GCA_032468155.1 Oxyrhabdium leporinum | reverse complement strand
TATAAGAGTAGGCATAGCCTAAGAGAAAAATGGTCCACTGTCAATCTGTGTTAAGACTTTTCATATCTAAAGCGGTTTTCAAAATCCTTGTATTTCTAACTATCTCCTTCAGTTCTTCAGTTAGATCTCAAGCCAGACTAGTTATAAGGTATATTCTTACCAATCAAGCCCATTTGGAAGCATAGGCTACTCTAGTAGGAGTTATTCCAAAATATTGAATAATGTAACATTGTAGCTGAAATATATCACATAGATTTCAAGTTCATTGGTTTGCCATGAAATATTCAGTATTCAAATATTGAACAAGCAAACTTGAGCCAATTTAGCAAATCTTATGCACAATAAAACTAGCAGAGTATTTAATGAATCTTAAACAATAAACAATAAAACACTGACAATACTAGCATGTAATACCCAGGAACTGGATTAGTTATTAATAACCGAGCAAAATGAAAGCATATATGGGGGCAAGTAGGGAGAGAAGACGCTGGACATATTAAACATGAAAACTTAAAGGGGAGAAAAAAGCTCTTACTGTATGTTATGGACATTTATTTATTTCTCAAATTTAGGTACTGCCCAACTTACTTACTGAGAGAGTCTGGCTAGGATACAGTTAAGAACATAATATCCTAAAAACCATATAAAATATGATACCTTAATAAAAGAAGATAGTAAAAACAAGGATAAAGTAAGTTGAAAGTTAAACGGCAGAGGTGCCAATATACGCTATGTGCAAAATTATTAGGCAAGTGAGTATTTTGACCATATCATTTTTATGCATATTTTCCACCTCTAAGCTATATAAACTTGAATGCTTAATGGATATAAGCATATCAGGTGATGTATATTTACATAACGAGGAGATTAACACCCTATATCAAAGTGTGCATAATTATTAGGCAGCTTTTTCCTCAGGCAAAATGGGCAAAAAAAGAGATTTAACTGACTAAAAAGTCAAAAATTTTAAAAAATAATTCAGAGGGATGCAGCGCTCTTGAAACTGCGAAGATATTGGGGCATGGTCACACAACCATCAAGCATTTTGTTGCAAATAGTCAACAGGGTCGCAAAAAACATGCTGAGAAAAGAAGAGTATTAACTGCCAAAATTTTAGAGGAATCAAATGTGAACCAACCAGGAACCATTATTCCCTAGTGCTGTCGTATTCCAGAACTGCAACCTACCTGGAGTGCCCAGAAGTATAAGGTGTTCACTGTTCAGAGACATGGCCAAGGTAAGGAATTCTGAAGCCTGACCACCACTGAACATAAGTTGAAATAGCAAGATTGGGCCAAGAAATATCTGAAGACAGGTTTTATGGACTGATGAAATTTGTGACTCTTGATGGGCCAGATGGGTGGGTCTGTGGCTGGATCAGTAATGGGCATAAAGCTCCACTTCGACTCAGACGCCAGCAAGGTGGAGGTGGGGTACCGGTATGGCCTGGTATTATTAAAGATGACCTAGTTGGACCTTTTCAGGTTGAAGATGGACCCAAACCTACTGCCAGTTTTTAGAAGACACTTTCTTCAAGCAGTGGTATGGGAAAAAGTCTGCATCTTTCAAGAAGACCATGATTTTAATGCAGGACAGTGCTTCATCGCATATATCGAACTACTCCACCGAGTGGCTAGCCAGTAAAGGCCTTAAAGATGAAAGAATAATGACATGACCCGCTTCCTTACCTGACCTAAACCCTACTGAGAACTTGTGGGCCCTTCTTAAACGGGACATTTACGGTGAAAAAAAACAGTACGCTTCTCTGAACAGCGTCTGGGAGGCTGTGGTTGCTGCTGCACAAAAAATTGATCGTCAACAGATCAAGAAACTGACAGATTCCATGAATGGAAAGCTTATGGCCATTATTGAAAAGAAGGGTGGCTACATTGGTCACTGATATTTTTTTTTGAACAAAAATATTATTTTGTACATTTTTATTTGTACATTTTGAGTTGTTTGTTTATTATTCTCAGATGCAAATAAATGAGATGAGAAAGTTTTCATTTACCATTTAGTTGCATAATAATTCTGCACATTAATAGTTGCCCAATAATTGTGGACATTATATTCTCCTAAGAAAGCTAAAACCTCATTTTAATTTCCTAAATATTCAGTTTTGAGGTTTATTAAGACTTGGATTGACAAAGAGCGCTGTAGTTGTTCAATAATGAAATTAATCCTCTAAAACACAACTTGTCTAATAATTGTGCACAGTGTATATATACATATATGAAATTACTTAAGTTCATGGCTGCAATGGCAAACTTAACATAGTACCAGAAAATGTTTATTTTCTGATACGTTACTATCTGATATGTTACTAATATCAGACTTAATCTGCAGAATGTACAGTAATTGCAAACAGAAATTTGACAATTTAAACAAGAATGGCTTCCATATATATTACATAAATGCCTTTTATTTAGCAACTGCAGTTAGGACTGGGAACCTGGTTGTTAAGCAAAGCAGTTATTAAGAGAAATTGAAATAGACTTCAGCTTTCCTTTGCTTTATAGTAAATGCACGGAGTTGTAAAGTTGCTTTTCATTACTGTGAACAGATCTAAATGAGGCAATGTAATTAGACAAATGTAAGCATTTGGAGTATGTTTTTTACAGTTTTTAGAGCACGTTTTTTTAAAGGGAAAAAGAGTGGCGCTGAAATCAGAAATATAAATATATATCGGAGTACAATAAAGAAGAAGTTAGACCTTAAATATTTATCTGTACTGTTTTAAATGGTGGAAACACTGGCACTCTTCAAAAAGATCTCTAAAAATCTTTTTGCTTATTGTTAAAAACTTCCAAGTATTTTCTTTTTTATGGTTAATTTGTCAGCACCAATGTACTGCTAATTGTATAACTTTTGTAATTTCTTTGTCCACGTACAGATACCAAGTCTTTGCATCATTTTTTAAAAATGTTCTCAGTTGATTTAAAAAAAATAAAAAAATAAATCCTTTTCACAAATCTCAGGGTGTAAACTGGATCACAAATGGAAACGGCTCTTTTCATATCTTTGATTCAATGCAAGCCAATATAGTATTTTAAAGGCAATCACTAATCCCTTGAACTTGGCATAAAATTAACTGAAAACTGTAAAGTAAGTCTGATGCGCCAATGTCTTTTAGTTTAAATGATAGGATCTAGTAGAAAGGTAATCATATAGGCTGTTTTGAATTATTGTACTATATCACAAAAGTGCAGGAAAAATATAGTTCATCTATACTGCACCAATATTGCTTTGCGCTAGTTCTGAATCTTTTGCTTTTTCTGCTAGAAGAGTGTCCCTCCATTGGCAATTGTCAGAATGAAACAAGACCAACATAGATTTTAATCTTCTAACACAGAATATGTAAAAATTAGTATAAGTTGCTCTATATTTATTTTTATAAAGTCATATCAGAATCTGATGTGATTTGCCAATATTTCAGCCAATAAAAAAGATGTTCTTCAAATATGGTGCTTTGCAAGACATGGGATAGACTATCTCCCCATCACTTACTCCTCAAAATCACTGCAGAAGGCAAAGGAACCCATTCACTTCTCCGATCACAAGCAATTGAAGCAGAATGCGATTATAACAGTTTATTTTCTTATCATGGTATTCTTTTCTGGAAGGAAAATGGAATTGAGCCTTTCTGAGAGGCTCCTGTCACTTTGTAGTACCAGAGCAATATATTATGCTGCAAGGCTTTCAGACCTTTTGTACCAAACAATGATTGCACCAACAGTATTGTGATTGTGGCACATACTCATTTGATCAAAATAATGGCACCAAATCAAACGCATAGTACATTTAAGATAAATTCATTTTGGCCTCAGGGTTAATTCAACACAATGTCAAATCATACCTCAGAACATTATGAAGTATTTTCAGTCGAAAAGAGACACATGATTAATATATTTACAAGCCACTTATCTAGTTCACAAGCCTTCATTTCAAAAGAAATGGACTCATATTTTTAGCACAAGTCTCTCTCACCTGAATGACAAGAGGTTTTAACTGGTTTGGTTCTGGGCCTTCTAAAATGCATCCGAATGCCATGACAGCAGCATCTCGATATCGCCAGTCTATATTTTTTATGTGTTCTTTAATGAAGGGCAAAACATGAGGTACAATGTCGTCCTCACAACAGGTTGCCAGAAGCATCAAGCAGACCCCAGCTGCTTTACAGGGGTTCCAGTCATCATCATCATCATTCTCATCCTACGTAGAGAAAAATGGGAAGAAACAGTATTCAGGATTATATTTTAAATGTCTAAAATCATTTTATAATAAATCTGATTAGATTTCAGGTAGGAACACTGATTTCTCAAAGTATTTGACAATCTCATAACAATTCAATACTTTGGGGTCCCAAATTAGGAAAAAGTTGTCAGATTTTGAATACCATCCCAACATTTGCCAAAAATTCAGTAATAAGATAGTGATCTGAGAGACCATCTAATGAAGGTAGAAAACTGAATGATTCCTTTAAAAGCAAAGTGATAAGAGTGACACAATGGAGATGAATATAATTTGGTGCAAATTTAACAGAATTGTATTTTTAATATCAACAGCTAAAGCTTCAGTGTAGCCAAAATGGCCATAGTAGTATTAAATTGGTATAGGTTGTCAAAATAATGCTTTTTGAATTATAGAGACTGATAAAAAAATAATTTCAAAGGGAAGCAGGAAGGGAAATAGGAAATACCTTTTAGCTTTTTTCACGGCAGAGTTCTTCTTCAAGAACCTGTGTCCAATTGGACAATAGACAGTATGCAATAATTTTGGAATACTATATGGCAGTGGTGGCTAACCTTTTCGGCACCGAGTGCTGAAATGGGAGCACATGTGCGCACTGGAAACCGGAAGAGCAGCTTCCCGACACACGCGTGTGGGAGTGCCAGAAACCGGAAGCTTAGTTTCCCGGCATGCGCATGCGCACCAGCCACCTAAGACCAGCTGGCCGGAGTGTGCATGCTCGCTGGGGAGCTGCTGTTCCAGTTTCTGGCGCTCGAAGACCAGCTGGCTGGCACAGGCATGCTTGCCGGGGGAGCTGCTTTTCCGGTTTCCAGAGCTCCCTTGTGCACAAAAACCAGCTGGCTGGCGCGCGCATGCTTGCTGGGGCAGCTGCTCTTCCGGTTTCCGGAGCTCCCATGTGCGCAAAGACCAGCTGGCTGGTGTGTGCATGCTCGCCAGGGGAGCTGCTGTTCCGGTTTCTGGCGCTTGAAGACCAGCTGGCTGGCGCGCAGATGTTCGCCCGGGAACCTCCTCTTCTGGTTTCCGGCATCCCCATGCATGCAAAGACCAGCTGGCCAGCACGCATGTGCGCGCTGGAACACAGAACAGCAATGGCATGCCTGGAAAAATGGCTCTGCATGCCACTTCTGGCACACATCGCATAGGTTCGCCATCACGGCTATATGGCTATGAGTAAGAGATTGCATTCATTTATAAATCAGAAGTGAATAATTCTTATTATGATACACTGCCAATTTATGAATGAATGCAATCTCTACAGGATTACCATAAATATTTCATAATCTTTTTGTATAAAAGTTATAGATTAAATCAAAAACTATCTGAAATTAGAACACACAGGTTTCTTTCTGCACACCAGTACATTTTAGGCTTGTTCTTAATTTTTTCATAATAATTATTATGCCAGTCCTCCCCAACCTGACATCTTCCAAGATTTTAACTACCTATCTGTAAAACCAGACCAAACAATAAAATATATTAGGAGATTACAAGCTTAACAAGTTACCAAGCTGATGAAAACTACAGACCTTGAAACTACATAGTACTTTACTTAATGACCATAGTTACAACAACACTGAAAAAGTAGCTTTACTTTTCCTGGAATCATCTGATTGAAATTCAGATGTTTCATAGCTGGCAAGTGTTTACAACCTTGCAGTGTCTCGCAGTCATGTGGTTACCATATGCAGGCTTCACAACCAGCTTCCAACAGGCAGTCAATGAAGAACCAATCATATAATGTCTTAACAACCATGGCAGAAATGTGGCTGTACATCTGTTGTTATATACTGTGTGTGTTTGTGTATGTATGTATATATATATATACATACACACACATATATACTTGATGCATTACTAAGCAACAGAATTGTTGATCGCAAGGATGACCTGTACATTGGAGAAAGATGCCAACATATACATTACTTACCTGTTTTGTCAATGTTTGTGTCAGAATTGGTACTAGATACTGGAGAGCACCTTTGGCATAGAATTTACTAGTATGCTCTGGAGGCCGTCCTTGTTCTGCTGCCTACGAAAGAAGTAATGCAAATATCTTAACTTCAACTAAACATGTATTTGTGCCCCTTCCCTATCTGAACTGAGATATGTACATTTTCCTTTGAAAATCTCATGAGAATAACGTTATACTGCAAGGCTGTTTGCTAATGCATATTTGAGTATATATGCAAATACACAAATAAATGGGTAATGGATAACAAATTATTATTACATTAATTTGGTTATTTACGACAGCATTATTGACCAAAGTTTCATGAATCGTTATCTCTTATCTCCATTTGATCACTAAGAGTAGAGTCAACCTTTCTAACTCAAAGTCAAAAGACTTTAAGTTTTTATAAACTTACCCCTATATGACTGAGAGAATTAGAGAAGGATATAATGGTGGTACAAAAAATACAGAAAATATAAAAATAGTTCCAATGTGTAAAGTTATGTTAATACAGAGTACTAAGAAGGATATTTGATGGAATTATGAAAGAGGCTGTAGATGAAGTGAAAAGGCACTAAGCAAAGGATTAGGAATTACATGCAGATAGTTGCAAACATGTAGTCAAAGAAGAAACAACTAGGATTAAGAAGCAGAGAAAATGTGTAATAAGTTTGATGAAAAAATATTTGGGTGGGAAAAGGGCTAAATACGATACATCTAGCAAAGTAAATTAAACATTTAAATTATGAAATAGTTTAGATTAAAATTAATGTGAGGGAATGGAGAAGTATGTTTATTTTATATATTTATTTATTCAATTTCTATCATCTCCCATCTCAATCCAGTTGACTCTGGGCAGCAAACAATATTACAATAATTAAAATCATAAAAACACCAAGTCAGTTACAAATTATACATATAGGAAACCAAAAATTTTACATGAAAATTAACAGCTCAACCAGATAGCAGCCCCCCCAACACTTTCAAGAGCTCATGCTCTGGCACATAGCTAGGTCTTTAAAGCCTTAGGAAAAGCTAACAGCTCCAAAGGATAGGTGCTACTGCAGAGAAGGCAAGTTTCCTAGTCCCTGCTAGCTAATATTCCTTGGCTGATGAGATCCACAACATCTCCAAACTACTAGACCAAATTTGAAGGGCAGAAACTTTAAGTTAACTGGAACCCAAGCCACATAGGGCTTTAAACTGGTACTTTGAATTGCACCCAAACGCACAGCAACCAGTGCAGCTCTTGTAGTAGAAGTTACATGTGCCATGTAACTGTCACTGTCAATTACCCGTTCAGCTACATTTTACAGCACTTGAAATTTTTTAACGTTAGGTCCTTCGAAAACTGCACGCAGAGTGGCATGGTAATTTTTTCCTCTGCTGACTAACAGCTGATTTTGGAACTAAAATTGATTCTATAGTAGTGCACTCACCAGATCTGAACGTGAGTAACTAGGAATGACCCAATACAACCCTCCAATGACCATGGACCTACCTGGGAAGAAGAATCTCAACAATTGCAATTTTCAGTAGGAGTATCCGGAGGGTCAAATCTCCATCCTTTCCTTTTGTTTCTTTAAACGTGCCTCAGTTTTAACTACACACTTTTAAGTTTCCTTTTTCCTTTTATCTGTAGCTGTTAATCTACTATTGAATGCTGATTTATTCTAATTCTTTGCTGGATTTTAATGTGAATTTTTTGTGTCTTTTTATTGCTTTATTTTGGAGTTCAAGATTGCTTTCACTGTATGGAAGTTAACAGTGATTTCCTAGCTAGTAAAAGTGATCGGACTTGATTTACACTTAGTATATTGAATTTTCACTACAAGTATTTTGTATTCTATTAATTTTTAAAGTTCTAATTTCTAATTTATTTAACTTCTAATTTAAATTTCTATTCACTTTTCATTGTGAGATATATTACCTTCTTTTTTTTCTGTTATGGTACATCTACTTCCCCTGTCCTTGACAGATGTTTCTTTTTATGAAAGCTCAGTTACAGGAGCTTTCCTATAACTATTCCTAACATATTGCATTAAAAAAATTCGAATGATGAATCAATTTAATGTTAAGGCCCTTTAGAAGTCTTTGGAAAAAAATGCTTTTTAAGTTACAAGATCAAACTGAAAACTTTGATAAAAAGTTTGATAAAATAACCAAAAATGATACTCAGATACAAGTAACGGCAGCGAAACCAGACTTGCAATCAGATGATCGGAATCTAATTGGTTAGATTTATAGATTTATCTAATTTGTTATATAAATAGATTTGAAGGAGGAGTCCAGTTTGAAAACTGCAGGCTTGTTCAAGAAAGCTTAAAGGAGTATGAATTCTAAAGAACTTTGAGATAGCAGAATCGATGATGGACTGGATTTTTTCAAGAAATTTCTGAATGCTCTTCACTCCCATATAGAGTACATTGCAGTAACCAAATGAGAGGTAAAGAGGACATGAGTGACTACGAGCAAAGCCCTGTATAACAATGAGTATACTGGTGCACATCTTTGAGATATGCAAAGGCCCTCTTAGACATAGCTGCAACCTACTCTTCAAGCTCAAGAGGAACCCCAAATTGTGCACTGAATCTCTAGAGCAAAGCTTCCCTACCCTTACCAAAGATGGAAGAAACTTGTTTCCAGGCAGACTAAATACCTAAAGCCACTCTGTCTTGATTGAATTGGAACCCATTGCATCCCCTCAAGCCCCTACAGATTCAATGTTACATTTGGGAATGATAATGACATAGTAGATTTATTTAGGAGTTATAGCAATATGTTAAAGAATATAATTAAATATGGTCAACAGCCTTGAATTACGAATATTTTGCATGAAAATAAACTTGAAAATCAGTTGTTAAATGCAGCAAGCAAGGTACATGATGGAAATAAAGCATACTTACAAATAAATGGAATGCTTAACAATGATTCAAACTGAATAATAAGGGAATAAGACAACAATTTATGTTGTCTTCTTAGTTGTTCAACGTTTTCACATAGAAGGAATACTGGCACCAATATTAAAAAATGTATGTAGTTGGGGATAAGAATAGAAGTATGTACGTTTGTGAGCAGGCAATGCTATTCTGCTTATTTGAAACCTAAATTATTTTTAGTAAATCCTATATGAAGTACAGGTTTGAAAAGTATCATGACTATGTTTGAGTTTTAAAAAAAATCAAGTGAACTGCAGCAAGTAGCCAACAATTAAGATAATTTTGAATTAATAGAATGTTTACTGAAAACAGGAAATTGACTGAAAATTTTAAAGATTTGCAAATGCTGAAACAAAGCTCCAAGTAGTATGTGCTGTGTTACAAGAAATGTTTGCAAAAAAACATGAATGTAGCAACTGGTGCACAATTCTAAGATGTGAACCAATCAGGAGTAACAAAACTTGAATGCAGCAAAAATAGTGTGCTATTATAATGCTTACATGTGTAAAAATATGTCTATAATCTTTCAAATATACATTGCAATGCAAAAAAAAATCTCTCAGTTAGCAACTTTGGGTCTCAACATTTATAGATGTATGCATCACTTTAGTCAGCGTGGTGCATGATGTTTCATCATAGACCAAAGATTGCAGAATTGTCATAATCAGTAGGGTCAGAAAATGTAATATTTACAACTCTTTAACTTACTTCTGAAGCTTCTATAGCCAGGTCCATTTCTTCATCACAGACATTTGACCAGAACTCTATACCTTGCAGAGCCACTTCATCAATATCACTTTTCATGGCTTCAATTGTGATCTTTATAAAAACAAAAGCAACATTAAATCAGTATTTTCTGCTCCACCAAGGACTTTACAGTAATTTAAAGCATATAAATAAAAAAAGTAAAGGTTTCCTCTGCCAGTTGTGTCTGACTCTAGGGGGCAATGCTCATCTCCGATTCACAGCCAAAGAGCCATCGTTTTCATGGTCATGTGGCTGGCATGACTATATGCCAAAGGCGCATGGAACAGAGTTACTTTCCCATTGAAGTGAGACTTATTTATCTACTTGCATTTACATGCTTTTCAACTGCTAGGTTGAAAGGAGTTGCGGCAAGTAGAAGTTCACTCCATCATGTAATCTTGGTCTTGAACCTGGTCTATGACTGTAATAAACTGAATTGAATTGAATTAACCATAAATATTTAATCTCAAATCTCAATTGTGAATACTCACAGCAAAAAGTGCAGGACCCATATATGTTTCCATGTATTGATAATAAAGGGACATAATCTTCACCAAGTTCTGTAAGGCAGCTACTCGCACCTAAATATAAAAACAAAAGAATAACAGTTCTAGGCAAAGAAGAAAACACCAATGACCAATCTACCACATGAATGAAATAAACTAGAATTCAAATTACTTTAACCAAATATTTTAGTTTATTCCTAATCTTAAAATCAAACAGATAATGAAAAATGGGAAAAGAACTACAAAGCACTCAACTCAGAAAAACAATCTTCCTATATTATTTCTGACAATATTATAGCAACAGATCTATTATTAACTATAAAAAGCAACAGTTTCTTTCTTATATTGTTTTTCTTTTTACTAAACTAGCTTCACGCATCCCTCATCATGCCATCCCTTTTATTTGACTAAAAACCATCTCAAAACCCTAGCCATCTATGTAATGTTGTTATGCACAAATCTCCTTACTTTCATACTGTGTCACTCATTATGTCACTCCCAACCACCATTGTCTGATGTTAGATATCTATCGGTTTTATTTTTATATAAATCCAGGAACCACTGAATGTATTGACAACATTGTATAAAACATTTGGTGAAGAATCAGTTTAAAGCCTTTGTCATCCTATTTTTTGGAAACAGCTTTATACTTTTCGTACATTGAAACCTCTGGAAAAGAGTTTCAGGCTTACCCTTGTATCAGGACACTGTGTTGCTTCACAGACTACTTGCATGATAAAGTGCCTTTCAGACTGGAATTTTTGAATAAAAGAAAAATGCAATTAGGTCCAAAAGTTACAAAGTATACTTCAAATTAAAATACAGGTAAATGAAATATACAGT
Source organism: Oxyrhabdium leporinum (assembly GCA_032468155.1). Taxonomy (NCBI): domain Eukaryota; kingdom Metazoa; phylum Chordata; class Lepidosauria; order Squamata; family Cyclocoridae; genus Oxyrhabdium; species Oxyrhabdium leporinum. The sequence goes on along the minus strand of JANHFL010007235.1, from coordinate 171,188 downwards.
AGTCCTGCTCTGGTACTCAATGATTTGATTTGGATTGTGTGCTATCAAGTTGCTTTCAACTCCTAATAATCATATAGAACTTCTTAATGATTCAAATTCAACATACAACTTTATTTTACCAAACAAATGCAATGTAAAAAAGCCTTTTAAAATATTTGATTTGATGATTGCAATATGGAAGCATCTTTCATACAATACTTAAAAGTCATCTCAACCACATTCCTTTTCTGAAAGAGTAAAATTCTTGAGTGTACCAGAAACATTTTAAAAATCCAGCTTGAAATAAAATTATTTTAAAGTTATAGTTTATACAGATATTACACAATGAAAATACTGTACAGTTTCAATATAAAACTGTTTGGATAAAATAACTGCAAAGTTTAAATTACTCATTAGACAGTCAAGATATTTTATTTTATCTTTCATTTACTTGAACATTTGTTTTCATTCATATTTTAGGTTCCTTAGCAGTATACTAATGGTAAAACAGAAACCGAATCCAAAAGGAAGACAATTCCTGAAATTCCCTGCAAACAAAACAATCTGCTTATCTTATCACCATTTCTTTCTAGGCTTGTAAATTATACTGTGGTCAATATATCTTCATAAACTTTCAGAAGCAAGCACACAATGCCTCTCACTGTAAGAT
>JANHFL010007235.1:0-10975 GCA_032468155.1 Oxyrhabdium leporinum | reverse complement strand
ATATGATCAAAATCTGGGTGCTGAGCAACCAGCATGTATTTACAGTAGTTGCAGGATACCAGAGTCTTGTGACTCTTGTGATCTTCATTTATGATCTCAGCTGGCTTCTAACAAGTAAAGTCAAGGGGGAGAAGTCAAATTAACAGCTGCAGTGATTCACTTAACAACCATGGCAAAAAAAAAGGTTGTAAAATTGGATGCACCGCACTTAAAATTGCCTTACTTGGCGACAGAAATTCTGGTCTAGGTGTGCTTGTAAGTGGAGAACTATCTGCAACTTAATTTTATTTGTTTATTTAGTATATGGCATTGGTACATTATCCAGGAGACTACAATGCTAATGCAGAGTAGTAGTTTGGCTGCCTGTTTACCAGCTACACATGCGCTTCCCAAGGTGTGCCACAAGAGCACAAGCTAGCTTTGCATCAGAAAGAAAGATGACCGGCTTTTCCTGCAGTGTCATCCAAAGCCTTCTCCCTCCATTGAAGCTGCCTCTCAAATGGGCATTTCACCTGGAAAAGTTCAGTGCCAGCAGGATTCTAACCGCCACAGGAAGCCCCGGCTCCCGACTTCCCACCGAAGTGGCACCTATTTATCTACTTGCACAAAACATGCTTTCGAACTGCTCGGTGGGCAGAAACTGAAGGAGTGACGGGAGCTCACCCTGCACATAGTGTTAGGGTTCAAACCACTGCAGCAGAAACCATCTCCATCATTAAACTATTGAGCCACTACCCTACCTATATCTTGATCATAAAATGTGAATGAAATTGCTTGCAAGCTTATAAATATTTCAGCTGATATATTCATAGGGAAGCTAACTCATGGTAGATTTGTACTTATTCCCTTCTGTGAAAAAAATTCTTAATCATAGGCCTCTGCCTGCAGGGTGGGTAGATTTATATACATTAAGGTATAAACTTGATTGAATTCATAGTAGCCAGCATATATTCAGATACAAACAAAAGAATCTGATGAGAGGATGATTGGTGATTCTTCAAGCCCACACTAAAGCCATTTCATGATTATGCCCACAACATGTTTCCCAAACGGGTATATCAGAGATATGTTCAAAATATTATCTGAGGCCTACAGTTGTTTTCACAGAAAAAACAACCCAGCAATATCAAAGTCAGCATTATAAAAAATTTTCCAACCTTATTAAAAATCAAACGAGATTTACTTTCTCTTTATATATAGATAGATAGATATTTATTACTGTACTTACATTGTTACAGAGGGAGATAACTTTGATATTTAATACAGTACAGGGACAAAGTGTCCACATTTGACACACTACATTAGTAGCACTGTCTAAAAGTACATCAGACAACTCAGAGGAAGTGAGGGTTCAAAAGGGAAATTTGAAATCTTAGGTTATTATAAAGCAGTCAAAGCCATGTGTGATGCCTGTTTGTGGAGGAAGGTCTCTGAGCAACGAAACTACAGCTCAAAAGCAGGTTCCTCAAATCCTTTAACTCAGCGAGGGTTCTTAATAATGGATCTGGGCCTGTAACATTGATAAGGCTGGTTTCATAGCTTCCTAATCTTTCATTTATGAATGTTATCTGTTGTTACTTTGGGTTCACATCTAATCAAGAGGAACTTAGAAATTAATTCAGAAAATAAAGCACACCAATTCAAGCACACTGCTAACTCATGTATCTGCAATCTTTTGCATCTTCTTGTGCTCAGCCATTGAGGGATAGCCCTCTCTGGGTCTGAACTATAAACATTTTAACACATAAATATAATCAAAATAAAGGAGATATCTTTAAATTGCTTCATATCTTAACCTTAAGAATGTCTGTATAATCTTAGTATGCACAATCTTAATATGCCATTGCATGTATTAAAAGGAATACAGGACATTTTTGAAAAACAAACGTGTTTCCCTAACCTTGTTTATTTTGGCATTGTCTGAAAGCTACTTGATGATTGTTTCAATTCACTACTATTTATACTCCCTCCCCCTTTCGGGGAAGAGTTATTCTGTTTTTTTTATATTATAATGAAGAACTATGTTTTAAAATATGGTATATTTTGTAAGGTATATTTCCTCCCCTTAGCAAGTTTCTGTTATTATTGTTGCTTTAGCTTCTGCTTTCCAAAAATACCAGGTTTCTGAATGCTGTTTATAACAATGCCAAATAAAATATTGTGTAATGTATATTTTCTGCCCTTAGCATGGGGAAAAGGGGGAATTGTTTTTGTTTTTCAAAAATACCAATTTCCAATATTGTTTGCAACAATGCCAAAGAAACATTCTCAATAATATGCCATCTTGTGGTTGAAAAGCATAGATGTCAAAGTCATTGGTTGGATGATATCATTAAAAAGCTTTATAAAAAAATAATGTTTAGGCAGGAAATATCAACATAAACAAAACTCTGAGAAAGTGGGAAATATCAGTCTCTTTAAGTAAATTACTTAAAGATCTGGGACAATGCAGTATGCATAGGATTTATACACAAGATTAGGCTATAATACATTAAGGGTTACTGTAATCTATACATTGGATTAATTAATAAATCTTAGTTTATTTTAGGATAGGAAACCACAACTTGAAACAATTTCTGATTTGTCTATTACAGGGAGTCCTTGATTTATGACCACAATATGTACTGGAAAATTTGTCATTAAGCAAGGTGATTAAGTGAGGTACCACATGACCAAGCCCAATTTTCCAACCTTTTTTTCTCTATTGTTAAGCATCACATGACTGTGACATCTGACTTTCCCTGCCAACCTTCCTATTGACTTTGCTTGTCAGAAGCCAGTTAGGAAGATCACAAATGGCAAACACACAACTATGGGACACTGTGACTGTTGTAAATGTACAACATTTGCCAACTTCCCTATTGGCTTTGCCCAAATAACAGTCACCTGACCATGGGGATGCTGAAGCAATGGCAAGTGCAAGGACTAGTCATAAGTTACTTTTTTCCGTGTTGTAACTTTGAATGGTTGCTCAACAAATGGTGCCAGTACAAATGTATCTTACTGATTTATTCCTGATTTGTTTCATGCCATGCCCAAGTCTCTAATAAAATCCACAGAGACATAGGGCAGGGACAGCTTTTAAAAGAGAAAGAGAAACAAACCAATATCTCCTCCATCATATTTCATTCCTTAGATTTTTAGTTTCTGGCTTTTTCAATAAGATATACAACTGTGAATTTATACATGAATATAATTGGGAAAGGGCTTTGATAGACAAATTGGCAAACCCAAAGAAGAATGAGCTAATCTAGGGATGGTTTATTTCAGAAGAGAGGGTAGTGGGGTTGGGGACGGGACGGAGAGACACATTTGCAACTCATTCAATAAATTATATTAAAATCAATGCTCCAATATTAATCATACCAATAATAGATTATTAAAAGCAGTATAACACTTCCTATAGTTAAAAAAGCCTGCCTAGTTGTATAGAAGTTGTAGAATTTTTATAATAATTATCTAAAACACATTTCTGTTGTAGCTGGAAAAACTGATGGTAAAGATGGTTCATGACTCCCCCAGTCATGAAACAATTTAATGCGACAGGGCAGGTAGAATCCAAAACGTTTGCATGTGTTATGTGGCTCTTATTAAAATCTATATAAGGTTTCATTAAGAAACAAAACTTAGCCAAAAGTCAGGAGGATGTTATGCAGATGGACTAGGCTTGTCTCTCAATGGTTCTGTTAAATATTAAGGAATATATACAGAGTTATAATTTGTTTAACCACAGACTGTTACATAAACAGCAATAAATTGGGTTGCTGATCACATTAAGCCAGAAGCTAAGACCTTCAAATCACAATGGCTGGATTTGCAGGAAGCAAATGACATTTTCCTATGTGATAGGATCCTGCCACAGAAAAGAAAAAAAGCTCATAATAATCCTTATAAAAATGCAACAATTATTATTATTTATCATTTGTTTCGCATCTGTAATATGCAGCTGTAGTAAAGTACCGAGTGAATTCTAAGTTCATGTAGAGAGTATCAATTAAGGCATAGCAGACTCCCTGTAGTTGGTGACATAGCACTTAATTATGCTGTGTTGGCTTCTTAATTTGGGTTTTGAAAGTTACTTACTTGAGTTCCTGAAAGTTGTAGTTTGCTTAACTAGTAAACCACTGTTTTTCAACATGAGCAACTTTAAAATGTATGAACTTCAACTACCAGAATCCCACAAGCAGCACATCTTAAAAGCTTCCAAGGTTAAAAACATTGCTCTATAGACCAATGTTTCTTAGCCTCAGCAACTTGAAGTCTACTGTAATGGCTATGAGAACAACCTTGAGGCACAGGAAGAAGAGCTGGAGTCTAAATAGCAGTCTGATAAAATCTGAGTTTAAACCAGAAAGGTAGTCATAAAAGATTTTGGTTTACTGGTCTGCACTATCTTGCAGCGCTGACAACACCTCTTAAATTGCTGATAATGTGAAGCATATCAGGGGTGTCAAACTCGCTGCCTGCGGGCTGGATGCATCATGTACTGGCCTCGCCCCTGCCCAGTTTAGTGAAGGGGGAAAAAGTCCCAATACTTCACATGATGCCACCGTGATGACACGAGTGTGACACCCCTGGTATAGACAGATACATATTTTCGGATCAATGACCTGATTTCAGAATAGGGTAGCTTCCTAAGCAATATCCAGCATGAACTGAATTAGCGTTATAAAATACGCTCCTGGATATTTTTTCAGTCCTCAGAATTTCATAGCAGGCATACCAACCTGGAAAGCATTTTCTCTAGAAGTAAAAATAATAATAACAGCCTCTATTTGAGCCTGACATCTACTGTCTACCATGCAAGGTTTTTGGCAACATAATGAAAGTAGTTTCTCATAATAGAGGGTTGTTGTTGTTTTTTTTGGGGGGGGTGTGTGTTCAATTTTGAAGTCTAGCCCTGGGGCTTCTTCCTGGTCTCCCATGCAAATACTATACAAATGAAACTCTGCTTGGGCCATCAGCTAAGGGCCATAGCGAGCTTGAATGCAGACTTCAGCCAACAACAAGACCTTTGCAGGCTTTCCTTTGTGCCTCCAGGCTGCTTGAGTTTTCTTTAATTTCCTGTGTAAATAAACTGGAAGCTTACATGCTTCAAAGTACCAGCCAAAGTTTACAAGAAAGCAGAGGTTTTTAAAAAAAGTTTACAAGAATGTCTTTCAGTCCCACATAACATCCATACTTTTAGAAAATAATTTGATTGTTTGCAATGCAGTAGGCATACTCATTTAGCAATGGCAAATAAACTGGAGAGCAAGAGTAGTACTGTATCACCAGTTTGCCCCCTCCCTAGCCCTTTTCCCATTTTGTTACTGTAACTTCCTGCTATAGCAACTACTTTACCAACCGGCAGTCATATCCTGGAAGTTGTTTTGCAAACGTATAGATAACATGATGTCAATATTGCAGTGTGCCCACTGCCTCAATAAGATTGATTTTTACATAAAGTGGAAAACCTGTGGTACATGGATCATGTTACATTTCTTCTAAATTAGTTACTTTGCTGTAGATTTCTTGACTGATTTAAGGTCCTGGTTTTAGTTTTTACAGCTTTAACATCTTAAATGAAGAATAGACTGAATGGGGCTGAGAGATCTGTTCTCTGTTGTAAAGGTGAACAAGTTTAAGACTTGCCTAATCGCAATCATCTTTTTTCAGTGATAGGTCCATACCTTTGGAACTTCCTTCCTAGGCAGTTTCCAGGTATGACATCATCACTGTTTAAAAATTCCCTCAGTGTAGTTGTATTTCCATATTTTATTAAACTTGTAAACCACCCTGTAAAGCCAGCAAAACTTAGAAGGTTAGTGAAAAGTCTTTTAAGTAAATAATGAACCAAATAGGTAATAATTTATAAAACAAAACAAAAAAATAACTCTCCTTATTGCCATTATTCACTGATGTATGTCACAACTACTACTATATGCAAATGTCCTTGCCAAATAATCCCCAATTCAACCTTGTTTAAAGCCTATTTTCATTGGATGCTTTTCATTGTGAATAGTATTGTAACTCAGATGGTATGATTTACAAATATTTTGTGTGGATGGTTTGCAGTGGCTGAAAGAATACACAAAGGGATCTGTGTATTATATGTCTGTATACAAAAACAAAATGAAAGTTTTCACAGATAACTTTCGCTGTTCTGCAACTAAAGACAGAATTGTACAACCTTTTGGGGGTAACAGCAGTCATCCTGTCTGACCACAGCTTCATCATTCAAATTTACAGTATTATTTTCCTCAACAATATATAGTGAGCATTATTACCACAGCTACTAGATGTCTTTTGTTTATTTATTTTTTAATCTAAAAGGTGGGTTTATTTTAAACTATTTTGCATCCAAGAAAAATGCATCAAAGCATCAAACAGGTTCTTAGTTTTGCCCATTCAATTGTAATCCCAAGGACAGATACTTGATGTGGTTTTACTAAGATCTTCTGCTTCCCGAGCCTCTGATTTCTGTTCTGTTTTGCTTTGGGCTACCATAGCAGGCATGGAACTAACTTCTTCTGTCTCTCCTAAGCAGGCTTCTGAGCCTTTTTCATTTTTTGCAGAGTCTGTTCTGGTCAGTGTAGAATCTTTCTCTGCTTCCAAAGAAAAGGTGTTGTCTATGAAAATGTCCTCTCTGCTTTCTGATGAAAGGATCTTGTTCGTACCTTCTGTCTGTGCCCTTTGAAGACTGTGGCCCAAAGACATGTGCCCAGCCAAACGCTGCTGCATGCTCTGGGTTATTTCTCCAGGGTTTGCTGGTATCTCTGTTTCTGCTTCCCATGGACAAATCTCTCTCTTACTGAATGTCTCTGACTGTTTGACTTCTTGAAGGGAGGTCTCCATATTTTCTGTACCATCAAACGTCTTTGAAGAAGTGCTGGTTACCATGATGTCTGCAGCATTTAAATCAGACTGTAGAGAATTGTTACTTTCCTCCAGAGTTTCTGGTGTTTCAACAGAGCTTCTTGAATCAATTTTCAGATTCTCCTTGGAAGCTTTCCTTGAGGTCCCCTTCTCCAGGGGAGCTTCAATAACTTCCCAGGGACATACTTCAGCTTTCATAGTAGCTCCAGCTTCCTGCATTTCCCAACGTTCTGTTTTTAGGCTTTTAGTATTGTCAGATTTGATGGACAGGTCTAAACTTTTACTGCTGGGGTTTAATATGTCAATATTTTTCTGGGAAGAAATTAAAACTTGCTGGCTATGTGACTTGAATACTTTAGCTGACATATCTACCCAGACTTTCTTTAAGCTTGGGCTTGTCAGCATTTTGCATTTTGAAGCTCCAATGATATCCTGTCTTACTATTGTATTACTGCTAGATATAGGTGCTGTTTCCGTGAGGCATACTTCAGTCTTGCCACTGGATTGCTCTTCCTCAACTTCCCAAGGACATACCTCTGCTCTTTCAGCATTCTCTGATTTTGTTGAACCATCTTTGGGCAATGTTGGGCTTTCACTGCTTATTTGTGCCACACTGCTTACTTCCTCTTGTCTCTTTATCTGCCTTATGAAAGGTTTTGTATCTTCTTTATCATTGGAAACCTTTCTAAAGGTACTTTCATCTGATGGTCCTTCAATCTTAGTATCTGTCTGAAGCTCCTGGAAATCCCACGGACAAATCTCTGCCTTTACACTCTCAACACTTCCAGTATTTTTAGAATTACCTTGCAATAGATGTGGGCGTTGGCTGTTTTTTGTAGTTGGTTCATCAGTGGTCATACTTCCTGAGGGAAAAATAGATCCTTGATTACTTCTTGATGTCTTTATTCTTTTAAACATTAGTTCTCTCCAAGCTTTATTGGAGCTTGGACTTTTAAGTGCATTGCCTTCCTTCTCTTTGCAAAGTACAGCTGAGACTTGCTTTTTTGTTTTTAATGAGCGCATGGTTTCAGTCCATGGAGATATTTTCATCTCTTCAGAGGTTTCCCATGGACAAACATCTATCCTTAGACTTTTAATACTATCAGATTTCTTTAAGCCACTATTGCATGGAGCCAGACTTTGGTTGCCAGATCTTGGGGAAAGTTGTTGAAGCTCCCTGCTGTCCCATGGACAGACATCTTCCTGTAAATTGCTCAGATTTGCAGTTGCTTTGGACAAACTCACTGGAGAAGTACTTTTGCAGCCCTCATCTGCTTTGGAAGCATTTTCTTTGGTCACTTCCCAAGGACAGACTTCTGCCTTTAAGTTTTCTGTGCTATCAAAGTTCTTTGAAGGGATTTTGGCTGGTATGCTGGGATCAACACTGTCCCATGGGCAGACAGCTTCCTGGAGGTTGCTTACCTTTTCTAATGTTTTATGAGAACTTGTTTCTTTCTGTAAAATAATCTTAGAACTATCCACACTTTGCCAAGGACATACTTCTGCAAATAAGTTCTGTGCACTGCCAGATCTGGGGGAGCTTAGGCCTTTAACATTTGACTCAGATGACAATTTATCAGTATTCAGGATTTCACAAAGATTACTTGTCTCTTGTGAGCCACATGCCTTTTCTGGAGACTTAGATCCAATGTCTACAGTCTTTTTGGTTGCTATTTCTGTATCCAGATTGGAAGGACCCAACATTTCCCAGGGACAGATTTCTGCTTTGTTATCAGTTTCAGTGCCTTCAGCTTCCCAAGCACAAGGTGTTGTCTTTCGGTTTTCCAGGCTTTCTGAATTCTGTGAGATGAGTTTGGAAAGATTGATGATCTTGGATGTAGACTTGATCAATAAATCTTCACTAACTATGCTCTCCCATGGACAAATAGATTCCCTATTATGATTGTACCCTTTCACAAATGCTTCTTCTCTAGTTCCTTTTTTCTCATCGATGGAAACAGCAGTTACATTCTCTTTAAGTTCTCTTTCTGATGTTGAGGGATCATTATTTTCCCAGGGACTTACTCCTATTTTGAGTTTTGGTTCACTGATTTCCCATGGACAAATTTCAGCCTTCTTGTCTGTTTTTGAAACCAATGACAAGAGATCAGAAATTTTATTCTCTCTGTTTTGATCTTCTTGTCTCTCTCTGGGACACATAGATCCCCATTGGCTCTTGGTTTTTTCCAGTCTGTTAGGAGATATCTCCTTAGCACCTTTGGAAGCTGTTGCTGGTAAGTTGCTCACTCTCTCCTCAATATCTTGATTCATCTCCCAAGGGCATAACACAAGGCTTCTGTTTAAATTATTTTTCCGTGAGCTAGGAGGAGCTGCTTCTTCCACATCCCAAGGGCAAATAGTTGCTTGTTTGCTGATTGGCTTTGCCCTGCTATATCCAGGACTCCTAGAGAGTACTTCTTGTCTTGATGATCCTTCAGCAGGGATTAAAGCTGTTTCTGCCAACTTGGGCTTTCCACTGATGTCTTTCTCATTTTTGGCTTCGCTGCTCTCACTGTTCTTTCTGGAACTTATGCTTCCCTTTAACTTTGAACGGTTGAATGCTTTAATGGCCATACCTAAGCTTTTTATGGAGCTTTTGGGAATGAGAGTTTGTGATTGTTTCTCAGGAGAGCTGTTTTGATTATCTGAATCACTCACCTCTAGATCTTTCTTGTTTGGAATGGGCATTTCCATAACCTCCCAAGGGCAAACTTCTGCAGCAATGGAGGCTAGCCTTGTTAATTCCACCAGAGAAGAAGATGGTACCTTATCTTCTCCTTGCATAGTTTTTTCCATTTCAGGTTTTAATGGAGAACCATCTTCTGTTTCTCTTAGATATATGTTGGCTAACATTGGAATATTTTGGGGTTCTTTTTTAGGAGACTGAGCAGGATGCTGCTTTTGATCGTAAGTATCCCAATGAGCCACATATCTTCTTTGAAGGTTGTGAATCAAACTTTGCTGCCTGATGGGTGGTTCAGGTGGTATCTTCCTAATGGTGTGGGATCTTCTCTCAGGCAAATCAGAAATGTTGATACTGATGCTCCTGATGGGAGCGGGTGTTACATCCTTCTTATCTCTGCTTTCTAATGGTGTTGATGGGTCTGTCTCAGCTTCCCATGGACATATAATGTTTTTGCCTTTGGGAAAATGTATCTCAATTTCTTTTGCTGTGTTCTCTCTCTCCAGCTGTTTCACCTGGATTTCTGAGACTACATTACTGAATTCAGTGTGTCTGGACTTCTCACTTTCAGTCATGGTATCTTCCACTGCTGCACTTGTGCCTTTCTCTTGAGCAGGTTTATGGGTATTTTCTAAATTAGCTGTTCTAGGTAACAGTGAGGCATTTTCTTTTTCGCTGCTGGCAACACTATGAGATTTCTGTAGAGTGTAATACCTAGGATACAGAGATTTTTTATCTGCCAGTAAATTGTGAGAACTGGCTGATTTGTATACCAGAATGGCTGAATCAAAAGAGTCATTATCAGATTTCTCTGAGGCTTTCTTGGCTAGCTTTTTCCTCATAAGTGAGTCCAACAAAGGAGCTTCTTTGCAACTGTCATGTCTGGTTAGCACACTGTTTGCCTTAACATCCCTCTGGTGGTCATAGGTACTATGGGATTTCTTCAGTGAAATCCCACCTTGTGCCTGGAAGGCCACCTTGTGCTTGGGAGATAAGTCCTCCTTCAATTTCATGCTCAGATTTCTGGAGTCCAAGCATCTTTGCTTGTAGGAGCCAAAATGACTTTGTCTTCTTCCACTGGTAGACCCATCTTTTTCCTTCTTGCTGCACTGGCGGGACATAGATTCATAGGTGATACGTCTCATCAAAGTAGGGCCTAAGCCCCTCTTTGAAATTCTCTTCTTCTGAAGGTGAGGGTTGTTGGCCATCATCTTCTTGGTCTTGTGAAATTCTAGCTGTGTATAAAGCTTTTTCAATTCATCCTACATATTATGTGCAAGGGGAGGAGAAAATACAGTAAAGGGCAGGGGAGCAAGATATCAGAAGAAAAATAAAACAGCTTTTCAGTCAAAAGCATAATAATAATGAATGATGACTGGTTGATGGAATGGCAGCCTGATTGGATTTACTAAAGTATTTTCTTTTTAAATTGCT
>JANHFL010007234.1:38803-51868 GCA_032468155.1 Oxyrhabdium leporinum | reverse complement strand
TTTTTAAATATTAAAAACCCCGTTTAAATTCATTAAAAACTTTAAAACCCCTCAGTCAGGAAAGGCTTGTCGGAAGAATTTTTCCACTCATGCCCCAATATTACTACTTTTATGTGAATTTAGGATTTGACTTCTATAACTTTTGGATGTTTTTGGAAAGAATTGTGTTGTTATATCTTTAGCAGCTCTCTTGATAGTCAAAGGCATTCAAGAATTTAATGCTGGCAATGTGCCAGTTTATGGGGGGGAAAATCACTGCAACATTTCATTTCTACACCAGCCATAGAAAAAAGGTAGCAGAGGATGGATGGATTGATCCAATTCTGTTCAATCATGCTTTTATAAAATGTTTTCTCCCCTTTATTCTTTGCTAAGAGCTTTTCGAGTCATGCTGACTTTGGAAAACAAGGTCCTACAAACATTTTATACTTTTATGGACTAACTTTAAGCTGATTTTTTAAAAAATGTTTGGCTGTATGTAACAAAGAGGAAATTCTATAGTCTGCACAAGCAAAACAAGTAATCTAGGAATCTTATTTGCATACTTTAGGAAGACATGCATGAAAGAATGGGCCACATAGCAATATCTCAAGAACATGTGGGACAGAACAGTGGGAGTAATGAATTATTTGAGGAATCACATTCAAAATTCATAATGAATTATGTTATTTCCATGACCGGGAACAGAAAGATTATGCACCTTGAAAGAATGTGATTACTTAAAATAAATCACACTTCTGCATTAGTTTTATTATTGTAGAGCACAATATCTATAACGTTTATAAAAAACAAAAAATGTGCCATTTTAGCTGATTGTTACTCCTCATTAATATTTAGAGTCCTTTCTAATAGTTGTTACAAAGATTTTACATAAAATTAAAACTTATTTAAGCTATTAATATGGAAGCTATAAGAAGTTAAACGAAGCTAAATCAATTTTCAAAACAGATTGGAAACAGCTTAAACTGTGTTCTCAAATATTTGAAAAGAACCATAAATATTTTTCCCCATTATAGTTACTGAAGATACATAAACTATTCAGTTTCTGAGCAGAAAGGAATCTTTTATTGTACTGAAAAATAACCAGATGCACTAAACATGACAACGTGAACAGTACTGTTCTGATTATCATAAATATTTTCCTATTATAATCCATATAGCCTAGAAACAGCTAGGCTATATGGATTATAATAATGCTTTGTTGTTTTGTTATGATTCCTAACACATCTATAAAAATAACAAAAACATTCATAAAATAATTGCAATGTTTAAAAATATTACTATTATTTAGTGCATGACATATTATACACAGCCTAACAATATTAATATTTCACTTAAATTAGTAAACGCAATCAAATATAAAAGTAAAATGACCTATGTTCGAATACCAATTTCTAGGCCATCTAACCATTGAAGCACAGCATCGTTTATATTTTTTTAAAAAATCAGATACTGAACTGGTATATGCCCTCAGATTAGGCGGTCACAATCTAGTTTGACATGACACTCTGTCATGTCACACTGAGGGGAAGATACTATATTGCTGGCAGCTAGACTACTCTGTATGCACTTTCCTGACTTTCAAAATATATGGCAACGAACATGAAAATGGACCTTTTCAGGCCCAATTGACAAAGAGGAATCTGGAATATTATTCAAATTTTCAAAATCAATGTCGAGGGGCTCAGCAAATCCAATAGACAGTATGTTTCCAAACTGTTATTGGACAGTATCATAGACATTTTAAAAGTACAGCAATTAATATTAATCTAAAACTAGTACTGGAAACAACACAGAAGTCTGCTATAAACCTCTAAATACTTGTTATAAAAATATTTCTAAGTTATTTTGCAGCCTAAGTTTACTTCACTCAAAGATAATATAAAGAACACTTAACTCAAGCTTTTCAGGTGTGAAAGAAATGCAAGGTAAAATGATCTCCTTAATGAAACAAAATTAAAAATCCTTGAACAGGAATTCTAACACAAATTATATAGCATTTACAGCATATTCCTACACAAATCAACACACTGTTACATGATTAAAAAAATGATTTTATAGTAGGATGACATAGATTTACCTCTGTTTCTTCTCCCAAAACGTCTTCTTCATTTGCCTCTTCCTCAGCTAAATAATTCAGGGGAAAATGAAGTTATTAATTAAAATATTTTTGATTATAAATCAAAACCTAGATCTGTTGTCCCTAACCTTTCTGACATGAGGGACTGGTTTTATGGAACACAATTTTTCCACGGGCCTGGGGGGAAAATGGTTTCATGTGCAACCTAAATCCTGCGCATGCGCAGATGGAACCATCACTCACTTATCCGCCTCTTACACAGTCCAGTTCCTAATAGACCAGTGATGGCTAACTTTTTCGGCACTGAGTGCCCAAAGCGCGTGTTTAAAAAATGAAAGCTTAAAATGAAAGCAGTTATAAATAAATAATAAAACCTAGAAATCTTTTTAATGTCAATTCATCATCATCATCCTAGAGTTTTTCCCCCAGATGCAAGGTCCACTTTTTTAATGTCAATTATCTGTGCATAAATGATTTTCCTATTTGATTGACCCTGGAAGTTAAATAGTGCTTGGATAGAAAACTACAGTACCAAAGGGAATATTGAAGCTGTAAGCTACACTGGGAAGTCAAAAAACATTCCAAAACAATGCAGCAGCAAATGATAGTGTTGCAAAAATACAGTACAATTGTATCCATAATGTTCTTGAATTCGAGGGCATGGTTTCTTTATGTCTGCAAGGTATTCTATAATTTAGCTCGCTCACTCTTACATTGGAAGTAGAGACGCTTCTGGGTTGGACAGACTAGCCAGCAACATCACCATCACCCAGGGGATGCCTGGTTGGGGGCTCCTTTCATGTCCCTATTAAGTTGCCCACTAACATGGTACCCATCTATCTACTCGTAGTTGCCCACTTTACTGCTGAGTTGGCAGGAGCAGGAGTGAGTGACAAGAGCTCCCCCTATCACGGGGCAGCAACTGGATCTCAAACATGAGCCTGCCGACTGTCAGCCCTACATCCTAACCATGTAAGCCACCACACTCCTATATTATTTAGTTAAGAGCAAGTCTATTTGATTAGTTTTCAGTTTTAGTTTGAACAAGCCAAAACTGGTCTGAAGCTTAGATATTATGTGGCTTGTACTAAGATGTGAAAAAGGTAACTAGGCCAAATCATATTAAGTTATATTTTGGTGTGATGTATGAATCTAGATCAGGAGTGTTAAACTCATTTCATTGAGGGCCACATCAGGGTTGTGTCTGATCTCGGGGGGCAGGGATGGGGGTTGGGTGTGTGTGGCCAGCTCGACCTCGCTTGTTGAGGCTGTTTTCGACACCGACAGCCTCCTGCCAGCGAAAACGGAGCATCTGGCCTCCCCAGACCTCTGTTTTCGCTGGCAGAGTGCTGCAGGAGACCATCGCGGTCAAAAACAAAGCCCAGGTGGGCCTTGTGCAGCTCCCTGAGCTCCGTTTTTGCTGGCTGAGGCCCCATGGGCCACATCTAAGCACCCTGTGGGCCGGATCCAGCTCCCAGGCCTTGAGTTTGACACCCCTGAGCTAGATATATTAGATCAAAAAGTCCCATTATACATGACCCAAACCTATTTTGCAACCCATTTATAACAGCAGAAACATTTTTGGCATATTGTTTAAAATATACAAGTAAATGTATAGAAGTTTTTCAGTTAGCATGTTCTTCATTCAGTTGTTTTTCTAATGCTCACTTTTAGAACACAAATGATTCCATTATATTTTATGCAAATTACAAGAAAATATGATTATTCCTAAATCTCAGATGCCAGCATTGGAGACCATAAAAGGAGGGATATCTGTTTTCTTTGGCAGCACTTTAATAGAGACAAATCAGTGCCATGGTTGGCCAGAATTTTTTGTCAGCATGGCAAAATCAAAACTCAGCTCCTCCATGATTTCTTCTCTGAAGATCAATCCAATATTAGATATCACCTTTGAGGTTAGGGTCCTCTTTACAACCACAAGAGAGATAAAAAAATAAATTCTATAAATTCAATGAGAATAGCTAACAGCCTGTATCTATGTACATTGGAATCACATTTATGTCCAAGATTAATCTCAGCATTCAGATTTGTCCAGTTGAAGAATTTGCTATATTTTTTCAAAAACCTTAATTTTATGTTGTTGCAATGGAATAAGATGAGGGGAAATGTATTCTGCAACAACTATTATAATGAGTAGATCCTCCATTTTTAACTATTCTGAGATTGTGTATATTTGAACATTTTAGTGGGTGACACAGAAATGATTTGCATTTTCTTTTACTTATGTCTTTTACTCTATTTTCTAACATGGTCTTATTAGTAATCTGTGTTTTACATTTTGTATTTTGATATGGCCTAATGGCTAATCAATAAAATATTATTGTTGTGTAAATCTGTAATAATATAGAGGTCCTCTTTTAGTGACCACAATTGGGACTGGCAACTCAGTTGTTCAGTGAAGTAGTTACTAAGTGAAACTGCAACTATTCTTGTGATCTTACTTCAGCTTTCCTTTGCTTTACAGACCTGCAAAGATCGAAGCTGTCATTAATGAGGATCTATGTTTTGGCTGAATGGAAAAATGTAGTATGATTCTGAATTGCATTAATGCTACTTAAAAATAAACACCACTTGCAAAATAACGAATATAATTTTAAATTAATATAGATTTTATTTTTAATCTGTGTCCTTTAAAGTATATTAATCTGGGTGTTTCAATTAAATGACACATTCAGAGTCAGCTCACCATATCTTTTGAATGAAGCCATTCTTTCACGCAGCAATCATATTGCTTCTTTTTTCAGGAACATGTATTATTAAACCCTTCCATTCACCACCATCCATTCAGAGCTGAAGAAGCTTCTTGGATGAGAAGCAAAATGTCTTCAAAGAAAAACAAGTCCAACTGCCGCTTGAAAAAGCATCTTTGGAATAACCATGACCTGGATGGCTGAGAATCTCCATAGACATTAAAATTAAACCAATACTTGGGCACTACAGCAGCTAGGAACTCTGAGGACATCAAGAGAGCTGTCAAAGGTACTAGACTGGAGATCCCAAGATTAAGATATAAAGAAAAAATTTCTTCCTACTGAAAAATAAACATTTGTCATAGGCTCTAATCATACTAGCAAGCAATCCCTAATGAGGTTAATTCTTAAGAATGCAGCTGTCACCATCATCTTCCTCTCATCATGCCTTTATTCATGACACTATATTACTTCTATTCTGGAGTTAGGTAAAAAAGAATTAAGAGTGGATGTAGGCCTGTGACACCTCCACTAGAAGTAAATTTCTTGTTGTAACAACCATCTTTTCTACAGAATATCTGATTACATATGCTACAAGCTAACACACTGTACACTTCAGCCAAGGAAGATCTTACCAAAGAATAGCAAGGAACCTACCATGCTGCTCTAGATATGTCTGGAGTCGGTTGATGAGATCTTGTTTGTTTCCTTTTGCTTCCAATCCTCGGGCTAAACACTCTTGTTTCAACTCCGCAAGCTGTTAAAAGTAGAAAAGATTTAACCTTAATCAAACATGTGATTTCCTACAGACATATAAAAATTAAAGCGATGCTCTTAAAATCAAGCCAAATCAGCTTCCTTCTAACAAGTGTAGGAGATGACCTTCAGAGAAATAGGCAATATTCCGATACTGTACAGCCTATTTCAATAAAGTATAGCTTTGATTATCCTGTGGAGCCGTTTTCCTCATCTGGTCTACCTGTAGAGTTGGCAGTCCTGCAGGCAGATGCTGTGGCTTAAGGATGACTCTCAAATGTTTACATCGACATGACCTTGAAAGAAAAGCATCAGTGGGAGTCTGAAACCAAGAAAACTGAAGGATTTCTTTAAAAATCATTAACACCGGTCAATGAAGAACCTCAAATTGGACCCATCATTTTAAAAGTATGAGATCGCGGCAACGATACATGAACGATTCTCTTAGATTTTCATGCTTAACAAGCTGCCCGACAAGTAGGCAACCCCCAAATTTCCCATACTGTATCCCAAAAAGCTTTATTTGTGCAGCGGCTCCTGGAGCAAAGTCGCAAAAAAAAGGGGCGGGAAGGCATGACAAAAAGCAACACGTAGCACGCTTGCAAGGCGGTTTACAGTTCCCGAAAGCAAAGGTTAAAAACAGGGACGCTGTTCTCTGAAAAGGGGTCGAAAAGAACCATGGCGGAAGGGAAAGGCCATCGGCCAAGAAGACTCAGGTCCGGGCCGGGAGGCAAGACTCCAGACGCGCGGCGTGAGGAGAATCCCAGCATCTCTTTCCCGCGCTCTCGGAAAGGTTGACAAAGAAGCCCGTCCGCTAACCCACCCACCCATACAGAAGGCAGCTCCTTCCTACGGTCGACAGGGAGGAGGAGGCCGAACGCCGCTTCTCCGGGGCAAACGAAAGACGCGCTCCTCCGCCCAAAGCAGCCTCCATACCTTCAACTTGTGCAGCTCGACCGTCTCCGCCGCCATCTTAGCTTCGCCTCCCTCAACGATCCAACACCCAGCTCGCAATAACAGCCCCCCTCCCCCCACGGCGGCCCCGTGAACCCTCGCCGAATCCCTGCCCAATCCAAAGCGGCGGCGCTCTCACTCGAACCCTGCCCTTCCGAACGTCGCCCCTCGCCATTGGTTGTCGGGCGAGGAACCGGATGGAGGCTCAAAAGAGGGGGTAGAAAAAGAAACCACCAATAGGAAGGAAGCGGCCGGCCAGAGCGGTTGCTGACTGGCGAGGAGGAAGTGGAGACGGGAGGTGTTTAGAAACCGTCCGCGTCGTATCCGCGGGCGGAAAAAGAGCCTGCCGCGAGGATTTTTCTTCTCGTCGGAGCGGCGGGAGCCGTCGCGGAAGCTGGCAGGTAGGCAGCTGATGAGGGCCGGGGCAGAACTGGGGTGGGGGGCGGACTCCCTGCGAGAAGAGAAGAAAAAGGATCCTTTAGGCGCAGCGCAGCGCCGCCCGCCCCCCACCCTTTCGAGCACCAGGGACCGATTCCGTGGGGGGAGGCTTTTCCGCTGCCCGGAGGGGGCATGGTTTCACGTACTATCTGCATCCCACGGATGGGGCTTCGCTTGTTTGCGTGGCCCGGTTGCTGGCAAGCCGCGGTCCGGTGCCGGTTCACGGACCGGGCGGGGCTGGGGTGGGGGTGTTTATGTTTTCCGATGTGCATTCACATCCCTGTACCAATGTCTGGGTGTCTACACATATACACGCCAATGTATTTTTTCTCAACAGCATGAATGTTGGAGTAGCCCACAGTGAGATGAACCCCAACACGCGAGTGATGAACAGCCGAGGCATTTGGCTAGCTTACAGCATTTCTGTGGCTGTGCTCCATATCATCTTTCTTAGCATCCCCTTCTTCAGTGTCCCTGTGGTCTGGACTCTAACTAATGTTATCCATAACCTGGTAAGTCAAAACTCTTGATTCCTGACCAATTTATTGGCCATGTTCTCAGCATTTAGGATACAAATAGACAGCTTTTAATCTTGGGAGCCTCCTATACCGCCTGTCACAAGTGACCACGTCCCAATCCCACTGCGGTTTCATTCACTGTACAATTTATTTAAGAATATTTTTTTCCAAAATTTTCCTGCCATAGGTGATTTTGCACATTTACTGAAAAGTGCAAGAAGTCATTATTGTTACCATTATTTCTGTGCATTCTTCAAGAAAGGGAAATGGAAAGGAAGGAAGGAAGAGAAAGAGAGAGAGAGAGAGAAAGAGATTGTTACTCCTTTTTTTTTGTTCCTCCCAGGTGATGTATTGGTTTCTTCATACAGTAAAAGGGACTCCCTTTGAAACACCTGACCAGGGCAAGGATCGCCTACTGACACACTGGGAGCAGATAGACTACGGCACACAATGGACATCCTCCCGCAAATTCTTAAGCATTTCCCCAATCATCCTGTAAGTGTTGGGTATTGCTCAGGCCAGCCTTGCTATTAAAATTGCTGCTATAATTGATGTAATTATTTCATTACTTCAATTATTAATCATTAATAGCAATAACACTTAGACTTATATACTGCTTCACAGTGCTTGAAAGCTCTCTGAGTGGATTACAATGTCAGCATATTGCCCCCAAAAATCTGGTTCCTCATTTTACCGGTCTTGGAAGGATGGAAGGCTGAATCAACTTCGAGCTTTGTCAGGATTGAACTCCAGGCTGTGGGAAGAATTTGCCTGCAGTACTGCATTCTAACCTCTGCACCACCAGGGCTTTTAAATATTAACATTTCTTACATTTTGCATGTGTATGAATTTGGGCCTCCTACTAGCATGTGTTATGTGACATGGTCTCCATGGTCATTTGAAATTGGGAGCCTTAGCTCATAATGATTATCAGACATGTACAACTTGAATTTCAGTGCTATTGAAGAGGCTCAAGTGCATATCTAACTAACTGAGTATATTTCTTACCCTTCAGGTACATTTTAACCAGCTTTTATACAAAATATGACCCTGTGCACTTCATAATCAACACCACTTCGCTCCTGAGCGTCCTCTTGCCCAAATTACCCCTGTTCCACGGGGTTCGTCTCTTTGGTATCAACCAGTATTGAAACGGAAGGGATCTTGGCACTGCTCAGATGTTATTCTTCCAAAGGAAAACTAGTTCCAAGAAAGTGTGGGCAAAGCTGTGGTTGCATCACCTCGGAGACTCTGGAACCAGGTTTCACTGGGCGAAGCAGGCCGAGCTACCACTGCTCAAACAACTGAGCCGTATGGAGCGTTCTTCGGTATTTCTGGCAAGGAAATCTAAGCCATTTTTCTTGTGGCTAGTCTATACTAGGGGTGGAATTCTCTGGTGGCATGAAACAATATTTGACTGGTTGTGCGAACGTGAGGTCTCTAGCTCTCCTGTGTAAAAAATTCTTGCTTTTGCTCTTTGTAGTGGGGGACTGGGATCCCTTTCTGGAACCTTCTCTTTCTTCAAATGTGGTTGTGCTGCTAAATTTCCAGAGTTTTCCAACTCAGGAAAATGAATTAGCCTGCTGTGACAGGTCTCATACTTACGGTTCTAAACTGTGCAGATAATATATTTTGTAAATACTCATGTGGTAGGAACATATTAGCATAACTTTGTTCATTCCCATTGAATGCAAAGTATAGAGTTCTCCCTTTTGCACTGCCCCTCAACTCTCTCCCCCCTTTAAAATAGGTTTCCCGGTTATAAAAGAATAGCATAACACAACATTGAAGTTGGAAGATGCAAATTAAATTATACACTTAGTCAGTGTTCTGCACTGCTTTTGTTCTTTTATCAACCCTGCTTATATCAGCCCCATGAAGTTGTCAACATAAAAAGCTAAAAAGATAATGACATGGGCAGATCGCTTATTTAATCTGTGTATGAACCTTATTGTTCGTTTTTATCATAGTTCCCCAGCTTGTTAAAAAAAAAGTACTAGAAAAAAGTCCTTATTTTTATAGGTCAGACATCTCTAACCTGCTGTTTACAGGCTACAGGAATCTCATCTCTTGTGAGGTTTCTTCACACATCCATGAAAGTGATCCAACGTTATGTCGGAATTGGTTTGAAGCACAAGATGAGTGCTGTGTTTACTGGTATTTCAAATAACCATCTTTAAAAAGAGCAAGAAAGACAGTCAAAAACAAATAAATAAACACAAGCTTATAGTTATCAGCAAACACACTTTGTAGCTATTTTTTTTTCAGATCAAAGTTTGTGCTAAACATTGAAATTGTGGTTTTAAATTTGCTTCAAAAATCCACAAGGGACTGTACTCTATTCTCTCTCATTCCTTACCATTAACTGGAAGTAGCTAATAGAAGTGTAAGACTAAAGCATCCAAGAGGGCTACAAGTCTAAGTAAGAACTAGATGTGTTACTATTATGTTAGTATGAAAAGCAATCATGTTTGCACACTCCCAAACTAGATCAGCTTTTATAGAATTATCTAGAAAATTGGTGTTTCAAACTGGGCAACTTTAAGACATGTGAACCTCAACCCCTGGAATTCCCCAACCAGTTGAAGTTCACTGTACCAGGGTTGAAAGCCCAAAGGGGAAATAATGACTTTTAAACAATCATCCCAATTGGCATTCCTTCAGCCAGACACATACTGAACAGATAGAATTAAAAACCTAACACCAACCTTAACCGTAACAAAGGCATCACTGCTGAAATCATTTTCCATAAAATTCTAATCTAGTCCCTCTATTTTTTCTGGTTTAAAACTCCAAATTTCTGTGGATTGGAGGCTTCTGTCTGCCTTGCTTTGAGCCACCTCTGGAAAAGTTGCTCCTTCAGGCAAAATGCAGAATAAAGCTGTCCTTTCCTGTTTCATCTCGGCCCGCCTTAAAAGCAAAATGTCCCTGCTCTGTCTTTCTGGATTGGCTATTTAGCATTCTGATGATCTGCCCATCCTTTAACTCATACCTTTGGGGATCACATTTCTCCCCATTTAGCATGCCCCTGCAACAATCACACACCACCTTAGTTGCTTTCCCATTTTGGAACAGTATTTGCCCATGCATCTAAGTGGCTCCCTCCCTTAGAAACACTTTCAAAAGATACAGTCCTTGGAGGCTGGAATGTTACAATCTGTTCCCTCCAGCAATAGAAGCAATTAAATTCTGGTTTATATCTTACTGTGTCCTGTTTTAAGCATTGTAATTATTGCTATTTTACTCTAATGTGTACTGTATGTTTTTAATCCAATTTACAATAGTTGGGATATATGCTGTTCAGAGTTGATTAGAGCAGCTTATAAACAAAATTAAACCCAAAGAGAAAATGTGTTTGGCTCCTTGTGTTGCTGTTTTTAACCTCGGCTAACTTCTCAAATCAGGGAAACAAAATATCTTAGTATGCATTCAATGAGAGGCAACTCTGAGTCAGAATACAGAATAACAGTTGGAAGGGACCTTATAGATCATCTAGTCTAACCCCTGCTCAAACAGGAGACCCTATACCATTTCTGACAAGTGGCTGTCCAGTCTCTTCTTGAAAGCCTCCAGTGATGAAGCACCCACAACTTCTGAAGGCAAGCTGTTCCATTGGTTGATCGTTCTCGCCGTCAGAAAATTTCTCCTTATTTCTAAATTAAATCTCTCCTTGATCAGTTTCTATCCTTTATTCCATGTCTGGCCTTCAGGTGCTTTGGGAAATAGGTTGTCCCTCTCCTCTCTGTGACAAATATTGTCCCTCTCCTCTCCCTTCAAATATTGAAAAACTGCTGTCGTGTTATTCCTGGTCCTTCTCTTTACTAGACTAGCCATGCCAAGTTCTTGCAACCATTCTTCATGTTTTAGCCTCCAGGCCCCTAATCATCTGTGTTGCTCTTATTTGCACTCTTTCTAGAGTCTCAACATCTTTTTTATAGTGGTGACCAAAACTGGATGCGGTATTCTAGGTGTGGCCTTACTAAGACTTTAGAGGGGTACTAGTATCTCATGTGATCTTGATTCAATCCCTCTGTTAATGCAATTTAGGATTGCATTGACTTTTTTTGGCGGCTGCTGCACACTGCTAGCTCATATTTAATTGATTATCTACTAGGACTTCCAAGATCCCTCTCACAGTTACTGCTATTAAGCCAGGTTTCACCTAATCTGTACATGCACTTTTGGTTTTTCTTGCCTAAGTATAAGTCCTTACTTTTCTGTATGTTGAATTTCATTTTGTTAGATAGGGCCCAATGTTCAAGTCTCTGGAGATCCATCTAGGGCAGGGGTCTCAAACTCACATTGTCACGGCGTCATCAGGTGACGTATCAGGACTTTTTCCCCTTTCGCTAAACCGGGTGTGGGCATGGCCAGTGCGTGACGCATCCGGCCCCATGGGCCAAGAGTTTGACAGCCCTAATGTATGGTGTTGGCTATTCCTGCCAGTTTAGTATCATCTGCAAATTTGATAAATTTCCCTTCTATTCCCTTCTATTCATCCAAGTCATTTATGAAGATATTGAAGAGTACTAGGCCTAAGACAGATCTTGAGGTACCTTATTTCCCTCCATGTAGATATAGTATCATTAAGGACTTACTCGTTAAGTGCATTTGTCAGCCAGTTACAAAACCATCTGGTGGTGGTTATCCCACTTTTTTTAGCTTAGCAAGTAGTAGTTGTGGTCCACTTTGTTGAATGTCTTACTGAAGTCCACGTATACTATGTCCATAGCATTTCGCTGGTTATTAATTTAGACACTTTGTCAAAAAATGAAATAAGATTGGTTTGGCATGTTGTTTTATTAACAAACCTGTGCTGGCTTCTAGTTATAACTTTTATTTGTTTCTAGAAGTTCACAGATATATTATTTGATTATCTTTTCCAGTATCTTCCTAGGTATTGATGTTAGGCTAATTGGTCTGTAGTTTTGTGGAGTGTTTTTTTTCCCTTTTTTGAACATGGGAACCACATCAGCTCCCTGGTGCTCCAGGATTTTTGAAAGATGTGGTACAGTGGTTCTGACATGACATCTGCCAGCTCTTTTAGAACTCTGGGATGTAATCCATCAGGTCCCGGTGATTAATATTCATCAAGATCAGACAGGTGTTCTCTTACCATTTTCTTGCTTATTTTCATTTTTATTTATAAACTGCCTTTTACAGTTATGTTTTTGGTAGGTTGAGCTAGCTTCTTTTTGCATGAAGACTGATGCAAAGAATGAATGCTGTTTCTCTCACCTGCCTGTTACTTCCTTGCCATCTTCCCTCTCTAATGGACTGTTTCTTTGACTTTTTGTTATTTATATGTTGAAACTTATTATCTTTGACTTTTTTTGCAAGTCTTTGTTTATTCTGAGCCTTTGCTTTCCCAACTTCATTTTTGCCGATACTGGCTACTGCTGATATTCTGTCTTAGTTATGTGTCCCTCTTTCCATTTTTTGTGGTGTTGATAAACTTTCAGTTTATCAGAGAGACCTTTGTGCAACCATGCTGGTTTCTTCTTGGATTTCTCATTTTTCTTTTTCAGTGGTATCAGTGGTGAAATCTAAAATTTTCCACTACCGGTTCTGTGGGCGTGGCTTGGTGGGCGTGGCTTGATCATGTGAC
>JANHFL010007234.1:0-14966 GCA_032468155.1 Oxyrhabdium leporinum | reverse complement strand
ACCATTCATTTAGTGACCATCTGAAGTTACAAGGGCATTGAAAAAAGTGGCTTACGATCGGTTTTCATATTTATGGCCGTTGCAGCATTCAGGTGATCAAAATTCGAATGCTTGGCAACTGGCATGTACTTACGGCAGTTCCAATGTCCCGAGACCACGTGATCACCTTCACAAATTAATGGGGAGGCCGGATTCACTTAACGACCATGTTACTAACTTAACAACTGCAGTGATTCGCTTAACAACTGTGGCAAGAAAACTGGTAAAATGGGGCAGGACTCACTTAACTAATGGCTTACTTAGAAAGGGAAATTTTGGGCTCAATTGTGGTCATAAGCCAAGGATCAGCTGCATTGCTTATAATGCATTTCACTGCTAAGATAAACCCTTCTGAATCACAGCACTTTCTACTAAACCAATTTATTTAATTCCCTCGTCTCCTCCACTTACAAACACCAGAAGCTTCCGGTGTTATCCCGCCAGATACAGAACAGAACACATGCTGAATATCCACCATGCTGCAGCATTCAAGTGCCTCCCTGAATGTTTTAGGCCATAACATTAACACCCATGCTCAGCAATAGCTCTTACCCTTCTGTTTCTCTGGCTCATGGGGTAGCTCTGGCTCTTTGGACTGCCCGGTCAGCTCCTCAGAAGACAGGACGCCATTCACCAGCTTCTGCTGCACAGAGGGTGGGGGTGTGGGGGGCAGTGAGGAAGGTGGTGTTGGAGGGTTGCTCAAGTTGTTCTAGACAGAGAACACAGGAATCAACACCCACCACGGTCCCCTGCCTGGTTTCCCCCCCCCCCCTTCATTTCCAAGGCTGCACAAATCTGACAGGCTACTCCGTCACATGCTGCATTTACATTCTTCCTTTTACCGTTTGAGCTGCCCCCACATTGTGTTATAAGTAATGCAAAGAAATGAACACCTCTTAAAACACGACTGAAGTGTTAGAGTGATCTTTGTGGTCATGGAGATTTGGCTACAACTGTTCTCTGGAGGCCTGGTCTACCACTCTACACCCCTGCCTTGGAAAAAAAAAAATACTAAATTGTATTGCATTTGCCCCTGAATGGAAACACATGCAAGCCTTCTCTGCACTAATGTATTCAAGCATAGCACAACAAACGTACTACAGTATTCCTTTCTTTTCTTTAATCTTCCCAAGATCACCTTAGAAGTTTAGGAAAGAACTAAACTGTAGCCAATGAAAAAAAGATGCTAGTGACTTAAGTGTGACACATCTGAAAGACTACCAATTTTCCTTTATTGACAAAAGAGGGAGAATCTTGGGTTATAGGGCAGATCAAACACCTCTTGAAAGTTCATAATTATTACGCAGAACTAGTTTGTAGCTTTAGTTTGTATTTTTTTTTAAAATCGTTTTTAAAGATTGTTTTGCTAACTGTGTGTGCGTGCATACGCACACGCAAGCACACACACACATATACACACACATAGTGTGTGTGTATGTGTTTGTGTGTATATAAAATTAAATAGTTACAAAAATTACTGAGCCAGCAGCTCCAGCACATGGCAAATGCTACTAATTACTATTTAAATATTTGTGTGTTTTACTTTGGATATTACACTATTACTAATTTCTGTTTAGATTATTTTGTTGCTGCTATTAGTATTTAAACAGTCCTTTTTCTTTAAAAATCACATACTGTTTCTTAGCTTGCCATGCTGTGTGATATGTTGTATGAGACTCCTTTCTGCTTAAATGTGGTTAATTTCTACTGTGAATGAAGACAGTCATTTTTTTTCTCCATTGCCACATAATTGTCCAATTTTAGTCTCCCAATCTTATGCTGATAGTAGTTTCTTTTCAATGTTGCTCCAGATTGACTCTTGCTGCTATCAGCATGTATCTTAGTACATTATGATATATTTCATTTATATTCTCTGAGATCATCTCTAATAAAATATTTGTAGTTTTAATTTAAATTTTATTTTCAGATTGTTTTGATTTACTTCTTTCCAGTACTTTTGGGTTTTCTTCACACAACCACCATATATAGATGTAAAGCTTTGGAATGGAACAAGTTGCCATGGCCCGCTCACCACAGCCAGCTTGCTGCAACCAACTCGCCTCTGCCAACTTGCCACAGGACACCTCCACATGGCCAACTTGCCACAGGGACAACTCACCATGGGCAGCCGGAGGAAGAGCAGGGCAGGAAGGTAGATACCATACCACAGGATGCAGAGCATGCTGGATGTGGTAAGAGGATGTACCGCATGCGGACGAGTGAGCGGGTGGATAGAGCATGCAGGTATAAAGGATGGGCCCAATGGGTGGCAGTGGAGGCATTGCTCAGAACATGTCTTCTCAGCAGCTCAACTTCTTGCCAACATAGAAGTCAGGGAAAAAGCATCCGTGGCATCTTACAAGTTAATTTATTGTGACAGAAAGTGTGAGGGTTCCTCTTTCTCAGAATGGTTGTTTCACAATGGATACGTACCCCCCGCCACCCCCGACTGCTGCCACTTCCCCACTGCCCGCCCCATGCTGCCACCTCCACCATCCCCAGCCTCTTCCACCGGGACTCTGGTGCAGTGGCTCTGCCCACCCGTTCACTCGCCTGCTTGACTCTCCCACTGATCCATCCTCTCACTGCAGCCTGCGCATTGTGCCCACCCACTTGCTTGCCGCACCTTGCGCACTGTCCTCTTGCTCGCTTGCCCACTGCATCCCGTGCGCTCTCCTCACCCGCTCATTCACCTGCCACATCCCACGTGCTCTGGCCACCAGCTCGCTCAAATGCCGCACCCTGCACACTCTGCCCACCCGCTCACTTGCCCGCCCAACCCTTCCTCTGGCCACCTGCGGAAAGTTGTTCCCGCAGCTAGCTAGACGTGTGGAAGTGTCTGGCAGCAACTTTGTGGTGGTGAACTAGCCGCATTGAGTTGTCCTAGACTCTAAAAACTTTCCTTCTTTGTGGTGGCATTTCCAACTTTTACAGGATTTATCCATCCTAGCAATTGTTGGTGGAATTATATACCATCTGTAGAACATTTTGTACTAGTTTTCCCTCAGATGATAGCTTGGTGTAAATTTCCATTCCCCCACCCCATGAACCTTCCCATTGATCCATTACTCTTGCTTCTTTGAACTTTTGTATCCATGTTATCATACAGCTTTATTTGTCCTGTCTCCATGAAACATACAATGTATTTATATATGGGTGAAATATGAATGTTTTTCTTTTTTTCCCCAGCTTATTCCCTCTTTCTTATAATTTAATGTTTTCTTTTTTCTTTCTTTCTTTTTCTGTATTCAGTTTGCTAAAAAAGAATAAAATGCCACAGGGCTGGCCTTACTTTGGTGAGCAGCTGTGAGTAGTAATCCGGAATGCTGTCCAAGGCCGCATTGCCAAACGTGCCTTTCAACTGGCTCTTGCCATTGATCGGGCTGCTTCCAAAGGGGGGAAAGAGGTTGAAATTGGCTGTGATTACCGGTTCCATCAGAGGCAGCAAAGAGAGTTCCTGAGGAGAAAAGAACTGAATCAGACCAAGGCTTCTTCATATGTTGACACATCCTGCGGAGGCGTATTAGAGGAATCCTCTGATATAAATGAAAGAGAACAGTATGAGTTCACGGGCCCTGAAGGCCTAATGGACTCCTATCTAGGCCTATTCTCCCATTACTTTAGTGGGAAAATCTTGAGGTTACATAGCTCCTGCATGATTTTTGAAAATATATTTCTCTGTATCTGTAGTATTCACGCTGGTGGGATTTTGCTAAAGGCAAGAAGAAGCTACATTAGACCAACCTCAACCAGCTCAGGCTTTCTCTAAGACAGTGTCTGTTAATGCAGTTGAATTAGGACTTGTTTGTGCTGCTTCTGAACTCTTAAAATACCCAGAAAAGGATACAAAATCTATTTTATTGAGATAGGGTTATGAATGAGCACCAATAGGTCATCCTGAAACAAAACAACTTGTGTCACTTGCTAGTACGTATCTGCACAAAGAGACAGAAAAGGAGAGTGCCCTGTTGTAGAACATTCTTCTACAAATAAGGTTGAGACATAACACCATTTCCTTTCATCTTTCCAAAAAAGAATATAAAATTATGGGCCACACTTAGAAATCTATATGAAAAGGAAATCTGGAAAGAATGAAAAATGTGTATTGATTTATTTTAAGTCAAAGGGGCGGTAAATCTGATGCACAGAATTATCAGCTCCTTGTATATGACAAATAAATCCTGGCTGAACAGGGTTACCTCTACTTTTGGAATTAATTAATTAATTAGAAAGAATCCATATAGTAGTTTGATTCTGCAATTAGCCCTATATTTATGGAATTTTTCTGACTTTAGAATCTACAATAATATAGGGTTTTTTTAAAAAACAAACAAACTGGAACATTCAAACACTTGAAGTGATAAAAGTTTACACAGTTAAGAAGTAATTTATCAATTTGTGTCTTATATTATTCTATAAGAAAATAATCTGGTCCTGAAATTCTATTGATTTTCAATTTTATTTGCTTGTGCATATTTGTGCATAGCCTACTCTAATAAAAAGCAATTTATGCTTAGTATTTTGTAATCCCTCAAAAAAATCTGGGGAGGAATGAATAACAAATGGAAAGAA
The DNA here is from genome assembly GCA_032468155.1 of Oxyrhabdium leporinum. Taxonomy (NCBI): domain Eukaryota; kingdom Metazoa; phylum Chordata; class Lepidosauria; order Squamata; family Cyclocoridae; genus Oxyrhabdium; species Oxyrhabdium leporinum. The sequence goes on along the minus strand of JANHFL010007234.1, from coordinate 10,355 downwards.
CATAATCTTCCATTTTGTTTCATTCTTCATCTTGCAAATGCCCTTTTCTTTTTCATGTCTTATATATGCTATCCATTCAATAATACCATGATTTTAATGAGTTTTTAAAATGAATATTTGTACATTCATTGTATACATTGCAATATTATTATAATATTGTTGAAGCATATAATCATTTGCTTTAAAAAATCAAATTACCATAATTTAACCAGAATGCATCTGAATGCTAAGTATTCTTTAAGAAAAGTTTCCATCTAAGGTAGCCCTTACTTAAGCGACCCCAATTGGAACCCACAACTCTGTCACTAAATGATGCAGTCACTAAGCAAGAATCATGTGTGGGGTAGACTTAAGTCACTTCTCATTAGGTGGTTAAGTGAATCAGCACAGGTTAGTAAGCGAGACATCACATGACTGTGACATGTAATTTTACTGCCTGCTTTTATACTGACTCTGCTTATTGGAAGATGGTTATGAAGCAAGCAAACAGCAATCATGTGACTTCAGGAATGTTGCAACCGTCATAAATGCAAGGGCTGATTGTGAAGTTACTTTTTAAACGTCATCATAACTTTGAATGGTCACTAAAAGGGCAGCCGTTAAAGCAAGGTCTACCTTTATAAGGAAGCCACTTGGGTTGGAGAGATACTGCCATTATTTCTTTGCAGCAATCAGTTATAGTAAGGAAAAAATAATAATCTGAATACAAGCAATTATGCTAGCTGAAAGAAAAAATAGGCTCTTTATTAGTTTGGTGTAGTAAATACCTCACAAGTCTTTAAAAAAAATGTTTTCCTCTTCCGAATTAGTCCCCCATCTTTCGTAATGACTAAAGTATAGATAATATAAGTAGAGATATGGATTAAAACTGCCTCTGTGATAACAGGTGAGAATTGCTAAATGTATTATTTCAATCCAATGTCTTTGAATGAAATGGCAATGTATCATGAACATTCAGAAGTTAAATTTCAAAAAGTTGGGGATCATTCCTAAAATCAGATTTAAATTTTCAAGTCTGCAGCTTAAAACCATGAGAGGAAAGTGTGTACAAGCCCTCATTATGCTGAAAAAAGGTGCATGCATTCTAGCACAAGATTTATTAGGCCACCTTGTTTTCTTGTATTTTAAAGGTAAATTAATAAGGGAAAATAGCTTCAGATAGTTGGAGATGTAATTGATGAGTTTGCAATGAAAAACAAACATGATTTGCAAAATGGCTTCAATTGTATCGGTCCATTTATTTTTGTTTTCTGACCAATCAAAAATCAACCCCAAATGAAAAGATAGAAAATAACTGACATATTTCGCTAGTGACTAGATTCATAAAATGGATTAAAAAGGTGAGGAAAAATTGGAGGCGTGCATGAGTTTAGAAGAATAGCTCTACTCCATGCAGTGGAATACAAAAAAAAAAAAAGGGGGGGGGGAAACAATACCATTCCTAAATTTTATAAACTAATTTATTCCCAGGTTAATAGAGTGGGAAATCCAATGTCCAGTGTTGTATATTCAATGTATTCAAATATTAATGAAGTCACAAATACTCTCAGGAAGAAAACCACGTGACCATGGGCACAAAAATAAAAGCCCTATTTATCTCATTAAAGACTGTTGTGGTCTTTTTCACGCAACACACAAACACACTTGATTTTGACTCAACCTTTCAGTCAGACAAATCCAAAAGCATTGTACCTGCTTCAGTTGTTTCATGAGGGCTTCGTTGGACTTCACTCCATCCTCCTTGCGCAGTTTCTTGCGGGAATTGACAAGTCGCTCCCCAGCTTTCTGGGATCGCTTTGGCTTCGGTGGGGGGAGTTTCTTGGCTGCGAGGACATCCTGGTGAGGAAAGAGGCAGGCAGTAGTCCCTTTCTCTCCTCAGTAAACTTGCTCCAGGGTCGAGTCATTTTATGGAGTTATCAAAGCTCACCCACTCAACCCTCCCTGCCCCAGATGGGCTAAGTGACTCACAAGCAAAAATACCAAGAAGCTTGAGCAGGAGGGACAGAATTATGGGCAGCCCTATTTTACACTGCAGATGAAGGGAAGGTGTTTTAAATGTTGCTTCCTCATGTGTCCAGTGGCCTGCAGATGGCTATGCCAAACCTCTCATCTCAGTTTGCTGATTTACTACGGAAGCTACACATTCAACCACATTCGGGGAAGATACTTTTTTTTAAAAAAAAAAGGGGGGGGATAAGGAGGAATGTCCCTTTTTTACTCATTTAAATGGTTGTAGCAGGAAATGGGCATGAATCAGTTAGCGTTACAGGTAGTCCTCAATTTAGGACCACAATTGAGCCCCAAATTTCTGTTGTTCAGTGAGTTTTGCCTCATTTTACGACCTTTCTTGCCTCAGCTGTTAAGTGAATCACTGCAGTTGATAAGTGAGTAACCCGGTTGTTAAGTGAATCTGGCTTCCCCATTTGACTTTGCTTGTCAGAAGGTCGCAAAAGGTGATCACATGACCCCGGGACACTGCAACCGTCATAAATACGAACCAGTTGCCAAGCATCTGAATTTTGATCACATGATCATGGGAATGCTGCAAAGGTCATAACTGTGAAAAACAGTCATAGGTCATTTTTTTTTGTTGCCGTTGTAACTTTGAACGGTCACTAAATGAACTGTGATAAATCGAGGACTACCTGTATAAGGGACAGAAATAAGTTATTTCAAAACCTGAATGAAAGTCTATGTTGTCCCAAAGGTGGTTTTCCAAAAGGCAACTGAACCTTTTTTTCCCTTGAAAATGTTTTGCTTTTCATCCAAGAAGCTTGAGAACTGAAACATTTTCAAGGAAAAAAAAACTAAGAAAGTCCAGTTGCCTTTTCGAAAAGCACCTTTGGGACAACCATGACCTGGATGACTGAGAATCTCTGTAGACATTTGAAGCCTATCAAAAAGGACAAAGGAGGCCACTTGCAGCCTCATGTGAGCACCTAGAATTTGCAGAAATTATACTACCAAATTGGGCCAGTCCCTCTCTCTCTTTCAGCCCAACTCACCTCACAGGGTTGTTGCTATGGGGAAAACGGGAGGAGGAAGATACGTTGGATCTGTTTCCCGCCTTGAAATTATTTGTAAAAATTATAAAGGCAATATATATATAAAAATAAATTTTAAAAAATAAAAATAAACAAACAAACAAATAAGAAACTTCCTTCTGTGTTATTTTGGGGCGGGGTGGGGTGACTCTGGACATTCTGACTCAGCTCCTTTTAGTGGTATTATCCCTTCTCCAACTGTGACTATTAACCACTCAATAATAACAGGGTGGTACAAACTAGCCAGCGGCAGAGAAGCAATGCCTACCAAAGGCTGAGCATGGCACTACGTCATGCCTCTCTTCTTTTATAAAGGATTTCTTCTCCAAAAAGGTCTCCTAAGCTTTTTCAATTGATTCTTAGCGAAATCCATTCCACCAAGCCAAAAATACCTTCTCTGCCATTGGGTAGGTGGGACTGGCTTTCAGATATAGTTTTCAATTCGGGTATTCATTAGCCCCAGAGATATCACAAAAGTAGGTGGGCTCAAAAAGCCAGGATTTCTGCAACTGCAGCCGCCGCTATTCCCGTTCCCTTTATGCTCACCTCCCGAGCATCTGGTGCCATCTGCAATCGGCCCTCTGTCCCAGCAAATTTGCCATCCACGTGCCCGTTGACATCAGCCGAGCGCTGAGTCCCCAGCGTGACGTTCTTGGCGCGTAGCAATTTCTGTAGCAAGAGGTGGCCAGCTTCAGTGCGGCTGAGGCTGTTATTGTTAGTGGGCACCGCAACGGCGGCGGCGGCGGCGGCAACAGCAGCCGCCACAGTGGCTGCTTGTGAGACAGGCTCCCCGTTTGCTTCCCGCTTCACTGGCTGGGGACCACTCATCAGTGCACACTGAGCTACCTCTTCCCTGGGTTCCTGTTTGATACAAACAAGGGGGGGCTCTCCTGATTGGGGCAAAGCTTTTCCCACGACTAAGGAAGCCAACTCCCTCATCTGCCCATTGATCGCTGCTGGCTCGGTGGGCACTTTGGTGGGGGACATGGAGTCTCTGAGGCTTCCGAGGCCAAGAGCCGTTTCCTTTGTGTTTGGAACGAAAAGCGCTAGGTTTGGGGAGAGCAGGGGACTAGGAGTGGTCGGCTGGTGTCTCTGGCTGGGAGCCGGCTGCTGATCAGGGCTTTTAGCCAGGAGCAATGGGGATGGTCTCTTTGGCTCTGAAGGGCTGGGCTGCTGCAGTGGTAGAGAGGCCACGCCAGCAACGCTCAAGGGAACGGAGGGAGCCTGAGGGGTCGGAAGCCTTGGCGCCCCCTGTTGGTGAGGACTAGTGGCCACCTGCTGGTTCACCGGGACCTTCGGGTGCTCGGCGGAGCCAACAAATCCCTGCTCTGGACGAAACTGGAATACAGCAACAGGGGGCTGCCTTGGGATCTGCTGTCCCACGGAGCTGGGAAGGGGAAGCTGTGGAGCAGCTGGCCGGCCCTGGTCCAATGACACCTGGGCCTGCCCTGGGTAAGGGCTGCCTTGCCGCAAGGCTTGGTTCTGCTGCAGCAAATTCTGCTGATGCCGCTGCATGAGCAGAGCCTGCAGCTGCTGCTGCTGTTGAGGAGTGAGGTTCCGGAGCTGTGGATTTTTAGAGATGACTCCCTGAAGCTGAGCCCGGATCTGACCCATTACAGGGCTGGCCAGGAAGCTTTGGCCTTGGGGTGATGACTGTGGAACCATCATGCTTTGCTGCTGTTGCTGCTGCTGCTGCTGCTGCAATGACATTATCAACCCAGGGGGTTTGGAAGGTCCAGCTGGGTTTTGAAGGCGCTGCTGCTGCTGCTGCTGCTGCTGTTGCAGAAGTTGGGCCGGTAAGCCTTTGGAAGGTGGTTCCAGGTTTTGGCCCACAATCCTTTGCTGTGGAGTCAATGTGTTCTGCCCTTGGCTTTGCTGCTCCATCTGCTGACTGAGCAAGTGGGGAGGCTGAGGGGCCTCCCGGTGCTGATGGTGGGGGTGCGGCGGTTGCTGAGGAGACACCTCTTGCTGCAAGATACCATCCATTGTCGGGTGAGTCCGCAGGGGCTGCTGCAGATGGCTGCCTTGCTGCTGCAGGTTACCGCTGGGCTGCTGTGGTTGCATCTGCATCTGCAGAGGGCCCAGCAGGCTCTTCTGCTGAGCGTCCAGGTGAAGCTGCTGTGCTTGGCCCAGATCGGCCGGCTGCTTCTGGGGTTCCCCGTGCTGCTGGAGCATCAGCTGAGAGGACTGCTCTTGCAAAGGGGCTCCGTGGCTGGGCATCCCTTGCTGGTCAGGGGGGTTCATCTGCCCTCCCAGCTCCTGACCTCCTAAATGGGGCCGAAGCTGTAGGACTGCTCCCTCCTGGGGAAGGACGCTGGAGCCTTCCGGCCCTCCCTGCTGTTCCTTCACAGCCAAGCCCTGCTGCTGCTGTGCTGGCGGGGCTGGCTGCATTCCCTGACTTGAGTGCAGCGGCTGGTTCAGAGACCCCTGCTGCGCAAAGTGCTGGATAGGTTCGGGGGCTATGCCCTGCCCTTGGCTAAGGGCACTTGGTGGAGGGGCCTGGGACAACATTCCTGGCTGCGTGCCCTGCCCCTGGCTGAGGAGGGCCTGGTGCTGGGCGAGGGAATTCTGCTGCTGCTGCTGCTGCTGCTGCTGGCCTAGCAACCTCTGCTGGCCAAGGTGCCCTGCCGGGTGTGGTGTTAGTGGCGGTGGCGGCGGCTGCTGTTGAGGAGACAAAAGAAGCCGGTGCCCCATCATCCCCTGAGTCTGCTGGGCCAGCTGCTGAGGGCAACCCAGGGCCCGATGTTGCTGAGGGGTCAACAGCATTGGCCTCTGGGCAGCCTGGTGGCTTAACACACCTTGATGCTGCTGCAGCATGGAATGCCCTAGTATGACTTGCTGCTGCTGCTGCTGCTGCTGCTGCTGTTGCTGCTGCGGAGAGAGTTGCTGGATCACCGCTCCTGGCTGGCTGTTCAGCAGCCCTTGTTGCTTAGGGAGCAAGCTCTGATTCGGCTGCGGGGTGGGTGGTGGAGGCGGCGGCTGACCCATCAAACCAGACTGGCCGATTGTGCTTTGTTGTTGTTGTTGTTGCTGCTGCTGCTGCTGCTGCTGCACAGATACCTGTCCCATCAGGTTTTGTTGCTGAAGCTGAAGCTGCTGCTGCTGCTGCTGCTGCTGTTGCACAGACAGCTGTCCCATCATGCCTTGCTGCTGCTGCTGCTGCTGCTGCTGCATTGTCATTTGTCCCATGAAGTTCTGCTGCTGCAGCTTCTGAGCCAGCTGCAGCCTATGCTGCTGCAGCTGTCTCTCCTGTAACAGGCGGTTCCCAGGAAAGAAATTACCGGCAGGGGTGGCCCCGGATGGTGGTGGCAACGGGGACTGTTGCTGGCTCATGAACGGTAAGCCCTGTTGCACGGCCATGGGCGCAGCCTGAGGGAGGCGCAGGCCCCCCGCCTGACCGGGCAGGCCTTGTGCCCCCTGCTGGAGGCCGTGAGTAGAGAGCAACTGGCCGGGAAGCTTGTTCATGAGACGAGGGCTTTGGGAGGGGCTGAGGGCCATGACCGTGGAGCTTTGTTGCTGGTGCTGCTGCTGCTTGTTGCGGTACTCAGCCATGAGGTTGGTATGTTCCTTCTGCTGTTTCCGGACCTGTTCAGCGAGAAAGAGAACGTCAGAAGGAACTTCCTTCTCTCTCCCCCAGGAGAGGGCACCTCTGTTTGCTCTGACGCGCCAAGGATAGAGATTTGCGTCCCTCTGAACCTTCCCACTGAAAATATACCGTCTCCGCCTGCTCTTCCGCCTAGCAATTGCCCCAGTTCACTAGGTAATTCCCCCCTCCTTGTTATCACTGGACATCTCAATCTGGAACCCAGAATTAAGGAGAAACTTCCTAACAGTGAGAACAATGAACCAACGGAATGGCTTGCCTTCAGAAGTTGTGGGTGCTCCCATCACTGGAGGTTTTTAAGAGGAGACAGGACAGCCACCTGTCTGAAGTGCTTTAGGGTCTCCTTCTTGAGCAGGGGGTTGGACTAGAAGACCTCCAAGGTCCCTCCCAGCTCTATTCTGATTGACTGATCTTTACCTTAATTTGTTCAAGCTCTTCCTCTTCCTCTGTTAGTGTCTCTCACTCCAGAGGAAATAACAAGTCTCTTGTTCTTATAGGTTATTAGTTGTTGTTGTTGTTATTATTATTATTATTATTATTATTATTATTATTATTATTATTATTATTATTATTATTATTATTTATTCAATTGGTGTGCTGCCCATCTCGCCCATTGTTACGTTATTTTGGTTCTACAGGCAGCGATAGCTGAAGCCGCACATAGAGCTCTGGGTTACTGAGCAAAAATATAAACGAATAAATAATCCAGGTCCTGCTAATGTTGTACACATGTGCGTGCAGACACAGGCAGGCGTGCCACTCTCTTGGTCAAATCAAGACCTGGGTGTATAGAGAGCCCCGATACCGGAACATACCTGATCCAGCTGCTTTTGGATCTTGCTCTGTTGCTCGGTTACTAGCTTCAGCTTTTCAGCATCAGCCTCAGGGAATTCACGGCCAGCCTTTTTAGCCGTCCGCTGCTTGGCACACAGGGCCTTGCGGGACTTGCGGTGCACCCCGATTTGCTCCTCCAGCACCTTGAGCTGCATCTGGAGAAGCTGCTGGGTGTGGAAAAGCCACTCTTCATACTGACGCTGATCAGCCTCATCTGGAGAGGGAAACACAAGACTTGGACTTGGGTAGCTGGAGAGCCAGGCCTGTGAATCATGCCTCGCATAGGAAAAAACAAAATTGCTAACATCTGCAGCAAGTCAAGACGGAACACCGCAGGAAGCATCACAGGACAGGTACATCTGCTTGTTTGATATTAACATCTTCCGGGGGTTTTATTCTCTACTTCAGATTTTCGGGATTTATTTTTTGGGGTGTGCAAGGAACAGAAAGGAACATGGATAAAGAAAAAGGCACTGAGCAAACATTAGTGGAACTAATATCTCAGGATCAGAAAGAAGGAACACAAAAGCTACGAACGTGCTGTATTAGGTGCTGCCGCTGCTGCCTCCATCGTATTAACGTTGTTATTAATGTTAATGTTATTAGTTAAGACGTGGTTTCTTGAACGTCACAATGACCTGGTTTACACAGTGCGTGGTGATAAAACCTGGATATCAAACTACAATGGCAGATTTCACACATTACACTAAGCCAGAATTCAGCAAATCACATTACAATGTGACAGGCTAGTTTGGGTGAAAGCCGTTCTCCTGTTCAGGCATATCTAAGGCACCCCAGAAACAACGTATTAACTTCCCTTAAAAGTGCTTATTTGCATCGGCAAACAGACTGCTTATTCAATAGAGCTAAAGATGACAAGACATTTCTCTTCCATTTCTCAGCATGCCAACTAGCATCCAGTAAGTGCTTTAGAAAGTTATGGGATCTACCAATCGCATGTAGACTAAAAAAGAAAATATGAGTGAATGACAACAGTCAAGGTTGCATATTATTGTTCATCAGACTTCGGCCAGTTTAAAAAAAATATTCACAGTCTGTTTTTATAGCAATTGGAAATGCAATATATAAAAATGAAGGTTAGGAAGTATGCTTCCAAACAATTCCTCATTTTCTCTTTAGCATATAATATGTCCAATTTGGTCCATGACTTCAGAACTCTTAAGTTTCCCAGAAGATAGCTTAGGCTCTGCTGAGAACTGATGTGGGACCTTGAAAAAGTTAATTAGTGAGAATGGCATCTACCCACACCTTCCTTGACTTTCCACGTATAGCTGAAAGAACATGGGTGCCTGGTTTTAACACTACAAACCAGTACAAATAAGAATTGTGTCACTAGCCTTTGGTTTCAACGTTCCACGCGTTCATGAACAGAAATGTTTATGCAGCACAGAAATTGTACTCGGAACCGGAAAGCGATAGTTATTCCAAATTAAGCAATCCAAAATGATCTCAGCAAATGACTGTTAAGATGAGCAAGAAGAGACTTTAAAGAAAAACACTATCCAGCAGAACCCAGCCTAGATGGCCAGCTACTCACTGATGACACCTTGAGCAAAGGTTGGAGGGTTTGGACGAGCCTGTGCTGGATCACTGTTGCGCTCCTGCAAGGAATGTTAAATTATAAGGACTACAAGCAGTCTTATCTTTTTAAATATTTTACAATAGCCATTTCGTTAATGCACAAGCTACCTCAAAGTGGATAAAGAAAACTTTCTTCCTCTTGAGGTAACTTCAACCTAACAAAACTTTTATGGCTAAAAATGAATCTCCACCTACTATTCTCTCTGTAGCAGCTCTAGCCAAAACCCTTATTCTCCCCTGCCAACTGTGCAGAAACATTCAGCCTGGCAGGGAGGAGGGATCAAGCACAGAATCAGCCTGGAGTCACTGCACAACTGCAAAAGGGCTAGGACCAATACCTCCCTCCCGCCCAGGCTCCTTGGAGCCTTATGTAATAGCTCCCAGGAGAAGGCTGCCAGACTGGTGGAAGATTCCTGTATTACAGGTAGAATAAAATAAAGCAATTAGCTTGAACTCTGCACATGTGGGTCTGGTTGTTGCACCTGACACTAACTGAATTACCTCAACTCCCCCCAAGCCCACCAATAGAAAATCTCACACGGCCTGCCAATCATTGCTCACCTGCCCTCCAGTTACGGGTAAAATGTGATTTGTCATTTCAGATGAAGATGCTCCAGATAACCTCTGAGCCAGCAAGGAGACTTGTTGCCTAGAAGGATGCAGGTCACAGAGTGATTGGAAGATACCACATAAATACAATGGATACAGTTAGTATTAGTCTAGGACTGGATGGGCAACATCTGGACCTCCGTTAAGGGTTTTGGACTGCAATTTCCATCTTCTTTCACTAATGACCACATTGTCTGGGACTGATAGCAGCTAGATAATTCAACATGACTTCATAATTTTTGGTGGTGATCTCAATTATGCCTTTGATTTTATTATGGAATATCCTACCCAAAATGTACTTATAATCAGAATTAGAAAATGTTTTATGCTTGTTTCTATGCACTTAATTCTGTATATATTTGTCATAAACTTTATCCCACCACTATGGTGGGATTAACTTTTACATTTATATTTACTTCCCATGACACACATTTTTGGTGATTATTTTTTTATTTTGTTTTCTATTAGATCATGTTTTAGATTCTAAGGCTGTTGTATCAGACGAAGCTTCAATCATAGAAACACTTCAATTTAAAAATGTTAGTTCATGGGAGAATTTTAATACTTCTGTGATAATGTAATAATTTTCCTACTTATATTAGACAACAAATATTATCATATTTAAAAAAATAATTGTAATCCAACTAATATTGAGATAATTT